>VBVR01000699.1:0-43219 GCA_011638315.1 Tetramorium parvispinum | reverse complement strand
CTTAAAGATTATGGAATTTTTTCAAGTTAAAAAAATAAAAAGCTTCGTTGTAGCAAGCATTTTTGTCATTGGGGTCAAAATGACCCCATGTGACATTTATGTTATTCTCATGGAGTGACATTTAAGGGTTAATAAGATTAATACATTTGAATTCGAAAGCTTTATGAAGATCAAAATTTAATTTGCAAAACCGATTTTAGCTTTAAACTTTGCACCTAATTCCAATAAATTTTCGTTGTTCGGATAAATGTGCCAACAATCTATCTCAATGTAATAAACAATTTTAACAGTTATTTGTGTATGCATAAAATAATAACAGATTCACGACCGCTCTCGCTACCATCGGAAACGGAATAAAATAATAAAACGTTGCACTAATAATTGGTTTTGGTAACGATCCCGCATGGCTATTGATTAGGCGGCCGTACGTGGACACCGCTAAGCAAGACTCGTCCGGAGCGAACGATGGAACGCGGTAATTGGTATACCATAAACAATACCAAATGTCCCTGTAGGCGCAGACTGACGGAAGTTACGCTCAGACAAACCGCATGTAAGCGGGATATGAGGCTGACGCGCGCGATGCGATCGTGGATGCACGTTGCATTTCCGGCCCGTACGATGCGTGCGCGATATTTGCGCACGCCTCTACGATCCACCTGTCATAGACACACAAATTCTCACTCTCGCGTGTACCGCGTATGCGAATCTCTGTGCTAGAAGTGCCGAGGCGCTAATGAAAATAACGGGCTTGCATTCGTGCCTGTATTTAGCGTCTGATTTGATGCGGTCGCCCATACAGTTTACATTTTCAGCGCGTATTCAACGTTGAAAATGTCGCACTCATTTCGTGTATTTTCATTAAACACAACATTTACATCGGATGAATAAAATCGATATTTTATCTAGCGGTTATATCTACCGTGAAACATGCGATGAAAATATGAACGAATATTGATAAAAATTAGTTTATTGTATTGAAACAAGATGGCATAAAATTTAGTTTCCTTGGCTGATTATTTTACTTTTTCCTACTTTATTATACAATTATTTTCTTCTCTCTCTTCTTTTATTCGAATATATATACATATTTCTTTTAAATTTCTTAGAGAAAAGAAGGAAATAGTACAGTTTAAAAAAGAATGCAGTTAAAAAGGACAAATCCCTCTTGGAAATCAAAATTGTATTATAGATATACATCTCATCTCGAGATAATTGTAAATAATACGTACCAGAAAAATAATTCGGCATACCGAAGCCCACACTGTCAAAGTCATCCTCGTCGGATGAATCGTATCCTATACCTGTAATAAAAATAGTCATCTTTAGTATGCGATGTATTTTTCGCGATAAAAGTCAATGTGCTTGAAAAATCTTAAAATTAAAATTCGAGATAAATTGATTACATTTCATTAGATTTTTCATGAAGCGATTTTAAATCTTTTATTTTCGTTTTTTTTAAATATATGAGATGCATATAAAGATTTGTATGAAAATAACATCGTAGCATTTTGCTTATTAATGATAAAATCAGTTTTTATAAATTTTCTTTTAAATTTGTCACGGTTATATTTTCGCTAGCGTTTGATTTGATTAATAATGAGCTTTCACGAAACCATGAATCATTGCGTCATCGATACGTATGTATCTAATCGTTGATTCAATTATTCGTATTTTAAATCGATTTTATTCTATATTTCACGTCTTTTTCGATACAGCTAAAATTTGTATCATATCGACGAGCTTAGTCTGCAATTTATTTAGGACGCGTGCTATTTAAAACTTCCTTCTCACGTTCGCCATGGCAGCCATGCAGCGCTGCGACGATACACGCGCAAAAGTCATAATCGCCCGGGCAATTAGCCGCGAAATAACCATTAATTACATCATACATCATCCAATCCAGATAGGAGTGTGCTCGTGAAGGATTTCTAACGAATATTACCGACTGATGTGGCCACGACACCTCAAATCCGTGTGAATTTTTCTGCAAAATCGTCGGATGTAATAATATTTAACTTTCGGCGAATAAAATGAAAGAACGTATTTAATGGTTATAAATAATCTCACGAAATACGCACACTTTTGCATGTTTTTGCGTTACTGCTCTCGTAATGGAACAAAAAATTTCCACAGGAAATAAAAACTTTGATAAAAAAAAAAAGATTATAGATTTAATTCCGACATGAGTATTGTCGAAGGGATAAAAAGTTCATCGCGTTGACAACGAACAGCGTACATTAATTAAGGATCCGATAAAAGATATATTGAAAAATTAGATGTAAAGGAAACGAGGACGAAAGTGACAATATGATGTGAGGATAAAAATGAGGATGTGCTAACGATATGTTCACATCGCCGGCGCGATCAGTGGCGTTTCCACCGATTATCCAATTCGGTCATCGTCAATTCGCATTGACGGACGGGAGTGTAGGTGTCAATTTCAGTCAATCTATTCCCCTTCTGCATGCAAGAAGCGCAGTAACGCGGGACCCGAGAAAATCCGCGAGCGTGAGCTCGCGACTGAAAAACGGCGCGGCGGAGATTGATAGAGCAGCCGTACCGCCTCTGACGGGATCGGCGTAAAGGGCCGATCTTATCGAATCGTATTCGCGGAAAAATCGATTGTCGGGCGTGATATTAATTCCCAGTGAAAACGAATACGTGTCACAAATTAAATTGTTAATTTCCTGGGATTGATAAAACACGCGCCGCGCTCGTATCGATCGCTCGATAAAAGCACAAATTTTCATCGCGTAAGAGATTAATAATACGTTACGAATTTATGCGTCCACTATGCATTACAGCGTTGATAAATAGTGACAATTAATTATTTACATTGCAATTCAACGTGCGAAATATATGAATGTCTATCGGGCCCGTAGCGCTTTAATATTTTACCGATATTGTTGATTATTGCAATGCAGCTATTTTTGCGCTTTAATTGAGAGAACGAAGGTACGCTTTTATCTCAAAAATTTAATTTGTGACAATTTTTTGCTAGGCTGCTTGTATTCGGGCTTTCACGCGGCGCGCGGGCGCGTGTTAAGGAGTGTTACATTAGTATGAAGACCAGCATAAATATTCATACAAATGTATATGATACAACAACGGAATTAATTCTTTCTGTAAATAATTTTCAATTTATATACGCCTTATAAATTGCGTGGATTCCTTCGTGATTACGGGGCCCGCCCTCTCCGCCGCTGGTGGGTATTTCGCCAGTAAATCTAGTTGTCCGGCACCAATGTGCAAATTCTGCGTGATGGATGTAGGATAGCGCTTGAACGGCCTGCGGCACCGCGCTCACGGGCGCTGTTCCCCTGAGAAATTTCCGCCGGATCGATCTATCGGGTCCGCTCGTTTTTTATACTTCCCACTTTTCTACGCCCCCTCCGTCCGTCGTTTCTTCGAGTGACATTAGGCGGGCTTAATGCGGTACCGCGATAAAAAGGGGGCAACGCGGATGCGGCGGCGATGGTACGTTGTGAGCGCGAATCGCAGCGTCGCGTCGCGGTGCAACTGCCATTGACTGCAGAATGAAATAGAAGATTCGCCAGGAACGGATGGTGAGCGCGTTTCGCGCACCAAGGCTGACAAATCTCCGAGAAATTTTTCGGACACACGGAAGAATATCAAGGAGATGTAAGAAGAAGAAAAACGCTTTTGTCAATGAATATTTTCGGGTAAAATTATTTCGCGTTAAAATATTTTTTAAAAGATCTTATCTAGTGTTAAAGTTATTTTTTAAAAGATCTTTTTTCAAATAGATTCGTCCCTGGAATTCGGCATTTTCGCAGCTACCTCGGAAGCTGCTGGCAAACTTCCACTTCTTATGGGTGGACCACCACCGTGTAGCTGTCAAAAACAGATATCCTCCGGCGGCGAAAAGAGTGACGAGTATCGTCAGATATTACCGGCATTCTCCTCGAATTATCGCACATTTGGATTCTATTAGGATCGTGAACTGGTTTGAACGTGTGAATGTCGAGGTATAATTCGCAATTCGTGTGATTATGAATCCTCATAGAATTGCGAGAAGGAATACAGGGAAAAATAAGAATATGCGCATAAATTCTTTACTGCTGCGGTTGAAATCGGTTTTCAGGCGTATACAAATTTCATTGTTTTCCTGCTTTTTTTTGGCTTTCCTCAAACGCTGCTCAATAGCAGTTTCACAATTAATACTCTGCAACTTGTCGATTAATAAAGATTACAATCGGATGTATCAAGTTAAGGACTTTTTTTTCATTTTTGAAAGTAATAATACCGCATTTCGAACAAGAACACGATGATAGAGATTTGGAATATGCAATCGTTGTCGGCCGGTCGGAATGCTTAATTGGAATGCTTATTGACTCGATCGACCCAACGCGCGTTTCGATATAAGGCAATTACAGTAATTGCACCAAAGTATTGGTGGTTTTATGGGGAATATATACGTATATGTTTTATTGTACAATAAACGCAGCTTAATTATGTGCGATAAAAATATTTTTTATATTATAATTAGCATTTAAATGTCAGAAATTCGTTTTTCTCGAAATTTCAACGTACTTTGTATAAAATTTAACAGCGGATACATTAATGGAAAGGGAACTTTTCCTTTCCCTCTTTGCGCTGGCGATGTTTAAAACGCGTCATCTTATTGCATCGTTAAGAGTAAGCGTAGCTTGCTGAAGACGACCTGTATAGCGGTAGTTACCGCGGAAGATAATGAAGCCGTCAATCAAACGGAGTATTAATTCGATTCATCGAAATTGACGTGAATAGATGATGATTTCTATTGTTATTGCGAGCACTCTCTCTCTCTCTCTCTCTCTCTCTCTTCATCTCATATCTCTGCTATTACGGATATTATCCGTTTTTAAACGCGTAGGAAAGTTTCGTAATAGGAGCTTGCGCGATAAAACCACTGTAAAAAGTGCTCGCTACCGACGACGACGATGCATCAAATTAACAGCTTAACAAGTTCGCATCGAACGATAGTTAGAAATACCTGCGGATTATAAGCGATTACGGAGAACGAGGAGCAATAAAATTTCGAACCATTTCGCGCAGATTCCGGGGAAATTGCCTTTGTTTACAGCGTAATATCATATTAATGGAGCGCTTAATTAACTGGGAAGTTCGAGTATTATGTTCGTGTTATTTATAACAAAGATATCGCGACGTTCACGTGTTTGCGCGAAACTCCTCCTCGGCTCCTCGCCCTCGAACGACGCAAATTTGCCCGTAGGGCAAAATATTTCACTTGGTTGTTTAAAGATATTCTGCATTTCTCTTCTGTTTCAAGATTATCTCGTTCAAATAGATTAATCCGTTAAGCTTAAATCTCAAGGGAAAAATAACCGAAATTAGAATTTTGTTTCGCGTGGCTGCATATAGAATATAACTAGAAATATTTTCGCTCTCTTTAGGATTAGGCAAATTTTGCATTGTGTTTTCGTTAATCTAGATTTGTTTCACCTCAATGGATTTACACCACCTTCGTTTCGCTGGCGGTGAAATAGCGATGAAGTCTCTCGCGCGTTCTACGTGTCCCTTCCCACCGATACGCATTTTTCGAATGAAACGGGACAGGTACAGGGGACTGGTCGCTCGATTGTCGGCGGACGAGCCTCGTAGTTTATTTAGTCTGTTTACCGGAAGAGATGTAACTGCGTGAAAAAAATGCATGCCCCGTTGGAACGAGAAATTACAGGTCCGACAACGCCGCTGCCGCGACGTCTCGTGAAATATGCTTCCCCTTTCACTCTATCGCGCGACGCGTGTATTTTACCGCGGACCACCGCCATCACGTGGGACGGATAAATATTTGTCAAAGATATTACGATCGCGCGACGTTACACTTTTTAGAGCGCTCCTTAAGTCGTACGGTAACTCCGGCCGACGTTTTATTAAAATTCCTTAAACTTTGCGCTAGTGACGCTAGAGACGCAGGCTTTTGCGTTTATTTAAATTTCCAAGAGGCTCTTAGGCGTGCGGGTCGTATGTTTTTACGGTAAAAATGCTGAGTGTGAAGAGAGAGAGAGAGAGAGAGAGAGAGAGAGAGAAACGGAAGGAGAATTTGTCGACGTTGTAATGTGTACACGTGCACGTATGTAAGTGATAAAATGTCATGTCAGTTCGAAATTATTTCCCAAATTATTTCGATCATTTAAATTTACTACTCCGCCCTTCATGCCCGTTTCATATATTTTTTTATGATAATAACGCTCGCATAATTTTAATGATTTTCTTGAACATCTTTTAATGTCTCGAAGTTATTTCTCATTATCTGAACGTCTCAAGCGACTTGATTGCGCTGAAAATGAGTCTGCTGATGCGAGAATATTTCCGATGCAAAGAGGAATGTGAAAAATCGATAGCCGACACGAACTGGTAAAAACCCGAGGGGAGAAAAAGGATAATATCTCGCAGTACGTGCATAACGCATGCTCCAAAAAAAAATCGCTCAAAATCTTCGAGAAAGCTGTCTATCGCTCGTAATGACGTCTTCTAGTACATACAATTGCAAGTGCATTGGGTCCCAGAGAGAATTTAAAAAATTCTACAGTCTTTTTGCTCTAACGAACAATTTCATCCATTTCGTAAAATATTTCTCAAATTACGCGTATTTATTATATACATTATAATTATATGCAGTTATACTTATTGAAGTTTATCTAGTTAATTGCATTTATCTTTAGACGTATAAACATAGAAATAAATTGCCAATTATTGTGATGAACTCCTACTTTGAAAAAAAATCGATTTTTTTGTCACATAAACCGCACTTCCTAAGAAGTCATGTAATCGTTGATTATACATGTACGAAAAAGAAATGAGATGAAAGCGATACGGTAATACGAATAGATTGACCATGCGAAAAGATCACGGTGGAAGGAAATAATTTGAAAAAGAAACTTTACGAGAGTTTGGAATTTAATTTTACTGCAGACAGGGGTGAAATGAATTACGTAGCGGGGTCTCCGTATTATTTCCAATGATCCAGTTCTTTGCAAGGGTGATGCGAGAGACAGAGACTCCGGCATTCAAAGTTACAGTTTGAACCGATGGATTATGGCAGGGATAGACAGGGGGACCTACCAATCGAGGTGGATGAAACGGGAAGTGGTGTTGCTAGTGCGGAGCGCCGCCGACATTATGAAACTTGGAATCGAAATAGCGCGTACCGCACGAGTACGTACTTGATGTCAAAGGCGTAATAACTTGGAAGTACTTGCCCGCCGTGTGGTATGGCTCGCTCGATGTATATGGGGCGCACGGCACGCACACACGCGCGAGCAAATTCGTGTGTGAATATACTCGCTCGTACATCATCCGCGTTCGAAGCAAGGAATTATTGCCACGCTGAGTGGAGGTAAATGCGTCAGATTGACACGCGGCACCATATTATGCACCCTGCGCACGTGAGGTGTGTACCCCGTAGGTCTGATTCTACAGAGAAATTACGAATCGAGAATTTGGTTTATCGCTTACATTCGGCGCCGAGGACACACGTGCGGAGTCTAAAGATGCTCGAGTCTCAACGTGATTTAGGTGCCTTCAGTGCATTACACGTTAAGTACCAATGTTGCGTAACATACTGTGCTCCCCAGGTGTGTTAAATGGCGTGGTAATGAAGTCTTAAAATTATGACCGCGTATTCTCCAAGAAACATACGTAGTCGGACGCACGTTGACGCTATTTATACTAGCATATGTGAAATTGTTAAATATAGATTCTTCAGACTAAACATATTGCCTTTCTTTTTGAATATACTGAAGATTTTATGCGTGATAAACATAAATGTGTATAAAATAAAAAGCCATATTCTGTGGTAAATACAATTTTAAAATACAGAATTATACATTATAGTAATACAAGAATTAATTGCAAGATGGTAGAAATAATTGTATATTATAATAAATGATAAATAAAAATATTCTTGATAATTGAGATCCGTATAACTTTTTCCAGTTTTTTTTGTACATTAATAAAATATATTATTTAAGCGTAAATCAATTTGAAAACTAAAATGCAGTTAAATTGCAAATACAATATTTCTACTTAATAAGAAACAATTTTATTGTCTGTGCAAATAATAAGCAGATATTCCGTGATATTTATATCGCAGAGCTAAATACGCTAAAACGTCAGATTTCGTTCGCGAAACAAAAATGGAAATTCTCGTGTTCAAACGAATTGCTATACAAGGATAAAAGGCATTCCAGCACGGGGATGCAGATGGTCCCGAATTTGCGCGCTGTCCTGCATTATCGAAGACTACCGTGTTAATCCGATTCGCGTTGAGCCGAAAAGTTTTTTTTTTTTTTTCGAACGAAAATACGGGCTCGTTGTGTTTCGCATGCTTTTTCCGCGCGATTTTGTCGATCACACCACGGTGGTTTTCGGAAACGCGATGATCACGCAAAGCGAGGATTACTGACACACGCGCGTGTACGGCGCTTCGCTTAAATAAAGATCAATACAACGTCTCTCTCGACGATAAATTCCTTCACGTTCTAACGGCATTAAATACTTGAGACGCAGCACGGATTATATGCCTCGGCGCAGTGAATGTTGCGTGAGTAGCGGTTAAAAGGAGAGAAGAGCTCGATGAGATGTGACACGCTTAGGGATTTCAAGCGTGATAAGATATCACACAACTTTCAAGACAATTCAGAAATAGACTGTAATATAAAGATATTATTAATAACGGGATATATAATTCCGTTTTTGAAACTCAGATCCGAAAGGCAGATGACTTGTTCAGCGAGCACTGATAATAGATAAACATCCATTTGTACGTTTCTTGATTTTATTTTAATTTAATAGTTTCAAGTTAATACTTTTAAGTAAAGAGTAAATTAAAAATAACATTGAAATTATTTAACATTAACGTCAATTTTTTTTCTATAGTTCAGTTTAAGATACGCGAGAAGGGAAACAAGTAAATGATAAATATTCCACTAATTGACGCGTATCTTTCTTCTCCCTGTCAGGAAACAAAGACATTGTTATGACTACATACGTTTTCTGAGAATCTTTAAACACACAATCAATGTTGCTAATTAGTCACCGTTATACCTGCGCTGTTCTCGTATGCAGTATACTGATTATCACAAAACTGTCGAGGTCACGTGTACGGAAATATACAGACAGTCTTCATTTTTTCATGTCCGCCAAATGCGTCATTTTTCGCGTAACTAATGTACGCGTAACATGATTCCAAGGGACATATATCAAAAAAAAAGAATGGAAAAAAGTTTTGCACCATCCCCGTTATCTTGCGTATCCCTACATTGAGCTGGAAACTCCATTAATCTTCTCTTCTACATGATTTATTTAACAACTTGTTCTCTCCTTTACAAAATATTAGTATTGTACTATACTCGGAGATACGCTTCTTTTCCGACCGATAATTATACGCGAATAATTTCCACAATCGTGACTTACGTATCTTACTTTCAATCCTCACGCCACGCCGCGCCGTTTGCAATAGTATTTCAAGATACAGCCTAGGCTGACGCGCAAAAACCTATGCTTTTATGATTGTTGATTTCGAAAATCAACGAGAATTCATTTCTTCTGCCTCGAACGTTCCGTTCCTCCCCTGAAATTACCGTAAGTCCTCCGGGCGGGGTCACGCTTGCCATCGCTGAAAATCAATGGTGCATTGACTTTTGCTCCCGACAGATTCGCCGAAACGCGAGATTGGATTTCAATTTGTGTGTGTTTCGGAGGAATATTCGTTATCCTCGTTATTAGACTTTCGGAAAGGCGGCGATTACAGCGGCGCGATATACGACAAAAAGCGAGCGAGCGAGATGAGACGAGGGAAGCGCTAATGATTGGTTTCAAATGAATTTCCACCTGGCAGATCCGATTTCGATGTCCGTGCGCGATATGCACTCACCTATTCATAATTACTCTATCGTTCTCCGCCGCCACCATCGCCAAGGGTCGCGGCAGTTTATGGCTTCGCGACTCGCGGGTAATTGGATTGTCTGGCGTCGACTGACCGAACGGCCATCCCATAATTCTTTACGTCAACAAGAATGGCTACGGCACTGCGCATTTTATGCGCTGCACATTAGTGTTTGTCTTCTGCAGCAGTTCCCGATAATCGCGTATTTTTCCTTATCTATACTTATAAACATATTTTGCATTGTTTTAAAATCACTTTATTGCTTGTGACGTGAAAAGAGTTAATCAAGCCAATTTTAAAATAAGCTTATTATGTTGTTGTGCAATGCCAACGAAAAGAATTAAGAGTTAATTAACCAAATTTTAGAAACAGATAACTGTGTTGTGTAATGCCAAAAGAAAATGAAGAGTAAAATTCTAAAAAAATATTCAACGTTTAACATTGATTGACTCATTTATAAAAATTTCTGTGACCCGGAAAGCTTATGATGTGAACTTATGCAAATGTATTCGCACATTATAATAATTATTATGACCAGCAGTTGCAAATATGATAAACTGGTAAAGCTAAAGCTCGTAAATACGTAGTAGGTAGTTGCTAAATGCAAAACTTGATTTTATCGTTTCGTGAATATCGACGTGAGCTCGTCCTTTTCGTAATCACGTCCCGGGACTGTTGTATTCCCCCTTTCTTGCTTCTCGCGAAAGCGTTAATACGGAAACTTTTGCATGCAAAGTTTTATTCGATGTTATTTAATTGAAAAGTTTTTAAGTCTCGTTAGTTTCACCCGTCGTTATTTCGATAAGTTAAAAATATTCTTGACTTTCATTTCATAAAATATTATGTCACAAGAATAACGTCTGAGTCTGATTTTGATTGTGTGATTATAGAAGATTGCGAGAAAATAGCAAAAATGAGTGCTAAAAACTGCCTCGAATAACAAATCAGGCGAATGTAAATTTAATGCGTAGATATTGTCGTAACATGTAATGTGTTCCTCTCATAACTTTTGTCTCTCGTACATTTTAAATGCATGGAATTATAAATTTAGTACTTTAGAAAAATTTCGTGATGTACTACTACTAAAAAATAAAACTGAACAAATTTCTTGTGTAAACGTACGATAGCCAAACTCTCTAAGATTAAAGGATTAAAAATACTTCTGCATAATTGTTGTAGACAGAGCACAGCACCGCGTTGAACAGTCTTTCTCTTTAAATCAGTTTGCATTTTCCGTGCGAATGCGCAAGATTTGTTTGATTCGAGAACTACGCCCGAATACTGTTTTTATTATCTACCGCTCCATTGCTGCGCGTGTGCAGCAAATAGCGATAGGCAAATTACCTGCCAGTAAAGACTTTTATGCGTGATGTTTAACGGCGGCGTTTCTTTCACACATATGCATGATCGCGTCGATATATGTTGCATTAAACGACGCCGTTAAATCATTATACGACCATGGCATCGCAGGCGTTCGTGTTTTTAAGCAAGGTCCAATGTCGATATTGTACCTAACACGATGGGAACGACCAATAAATATATGTAAATCAGCCTTGACACGCGAATAATTTAAAAAATTTATAAACTAATTCTCCTCGCAACACGTTTTATTATAAAATATTAATCTATCCCCGTGACATCAGTATATTATTTATTATTTTCTCGAAAAATTAAAAATGTTTTAAACACACAATTCACTTTTGCTTTTGTTTCTTAAATTAATATGTTTTTATTTGTTTCTTAATATGAAATTGCAATTATGCTTTAAGCATTTTTCTTCTTTCTCTTCTTGTGTCGCTTAGCAGCGTATAGACGATCAGCTGTCTAAAACTTATTGTTAGAGAACGAGGCGTAGAGATTCTAAGGATTATACAAAGCAATGGTACTCTTATACAAATGTTATTATAACAGCATGTTGCTAACGCAAATTACACGATGCGCGTGGTAAAATGCATTGTTAGGACAAAAGTCGTGCACGAGTTGAAGCTAAGGACGCGCTTTACTTTAATCCTGAAATGTATACTCGTTTCATCTTATGTCGTGTGTCTAGGAAATACCCTATTCCATGATATCCCATAACAAATTGCTCTGAAGAACTTTTGCATAAATAAAAAAAAATGTATGTAAAAGGCTGATAATTTACTTTATAAAAAGTTACTCAACTGAACATTTAAGTGTGCGTGTAATATTTCTTGAAACGATTGATAATGCATTTAATGTTACGTATATATTTATATTTATAATTGACAATACAAATTTGTCTTGTGTGTATTTACATTTTAATAAGTTCTATATTTATTTAAGTATATTTAAAAGTTCTCTTTTGATTTTTTCCTATAGTTTATTACGAAATGTTATAAAATATATGACATGATACATTTTATTATTAAATTAGATATTAAACTATGTAACGAAAGTAAAATGTTATTGATAACGTTTTCACATTTAGTTTCATTGACCTTAAACGTCAAAAATATTCGCTTTAAAGATACGAACAATATTGAAGCACACGTTTGATATGAAATTGTTAGCTAAAAATAATTTTATAAATTTAATGTTATATAGCTTCTTACGCTGTCCTGAATTTACGTGCATTCATTTTTATTACTGAACACGTCACAGATTATCACTTGTAACTGCTGGATCACGTGTCTACTGAATAGGTTTTGCTCTATGCAGTTAATTGCGCAGAATCGCAGTCGAGATATTGACCTCAGGACTATGTCGGGAGAAACGAAAAAAAAAAGATGCGCCGACAAAAAGTTCGCGGAATACTGCCTTTTTTCATTTAAATGGCCGTAAGGCGGCGGCGGGACACAGGCTGCATACTTAATGGAGGCATATTCTGCGGTGCCACTGCCACTCAAGGCAAGCCCAACACTACGTCAACGGGGTCAGGCTGTTCGCGACAGGAAAATAATATGAGTTGGTCATAATCCGCGGCAGCACTTCGCCTCCAGATACGGAGGTGCACAACAAACTAAGCCGTCGACACGCAAGGACACTCGCCACGTACGGAGTTGCGCGAAGTATAGCGAGCCGGTAATAACGATGCCTGATAAAAATGTCTTTCTTCTGAATTTTTCTCGGCGAAAAATATCAGATAAATGTATTTATAAGTTATACAGATGTATCGTTTCTACTTAAATATGGCTGCGGGTAATGTGTCAGTGTCGTCTATTATAAAAATTACAAAGAACGCGGTAAGAGAATTTCTTAACGGCAAAAATCGGAGGCATAAAAGTATCCGACCGGAGTACATTATTGCTCTCTGCCCATGCAATCGTGCTGTGCTATCGTGTACGTCACGCATCCGCATTGTGCCGCGCGCGCGGGCAATTGTAATACATGCACGTGCACCGGTATGATGATTGCACGTGTGAAGCGAGCGGGTGAAAGGGAGGTCGGCGACAGGAGGCTCGTCAAATGACGATGCGGAACATAGGAAGAAGGAATGATATTACCGGATTGTGCAATAGACATGCGACACTGAATCAACTACTCGCAGACCGAATGAGGCGTCGGAAGTAATTAGTCACGATTTTTTTTTCTCACTGTAATCGGTGTCCAGTGGACTGAGTAATTTACGCGGCACATTTTTACGCGAATGTGAATTTACTCAGCGTGTGTGATGTACGATGGTGACTCGCGTTCAGTCTACTGAATGAAACGAAAAATATCTATTAATATAACTGCGATTGCTGCAACGCGAGATGAAATACGCGGTATTGGTTTGCCAATATTACGAAAGCTAACTTCGATCGTAACTTTGAGTAAATTGTCGAACATTGATTGTCTAATCGGATATGAAAAAGTAAACGGGTGTATAAGTTTTATATTCTGAAATTTATGAAGTTATATACGTGGCATTTGTAAATCGTGTATAATAATTCTTTTATAAATGGAGTAGCAACACAATTGATCATTAGCAAGCGTAAATACGCGTATCTCCCTTTATCCGTCCACACACGTATGGCCGATGGAACGGCAAATTCGACCGTTACCGCGTATCGATTTTTGCATAAAGTACAATTATTCGCATAAATGAACCACGGAGCGGAGCAAAGAGCACGCCGCGTTCGCGATAGCGCTAAATGTCATGTTTGCCGCACGAAAGAGATTTACGATTGCAGATGATTACGCAGGCTCGTCTTAAAGGCGACGCGTGATTACCCACCAGGGAGATTACCCAGCAGTGACGATTATGTATTCTTAATAGGATTAAGCGCAATCTGCTTATACACCACCGCGGCGCGGCGCGGCGCGGCGCGGCTCGGCGCGGCGCCGTGACAGGACTCGCGCTGGTTTGATGCTTACAAACCGCCACGTCGCCTATCTCTACCTACCTACCCTCGCCCGAGGACGGCGAGGCGAACGAAGCTCACCGCGATCGAAACTCGCCGAAACTCGATTTTCGTAGCTTGTTGGCAAGTCGCCGTCCCGGGGAAGTCTCAAAAATTACATTATTATCCGGCTGTCACCCGGCTGTCAGCGAGCGTAATGAGAGCAGACGTTCTCTCCTGCGGAGACCGCGCGTTGTAACGGCGAAATTCCGCGGCATGGAAACTGGCAGGTGCATCACGTTAGGAGAAACACCTCGCCGGAGGCGTCATACTCCTCACCCAAGTAATAACGGACGCGTAACGTTCACCCATGGTGAAAGAAATTTAATTGTATGATTGTACGCCGTCTGCGCCGTGTGCCACGGGCCACTAATGATTCAACAATTACGAAACTTCTCCTCCAAGGCTGAACTATCGCCTGCCCGTACTTCTCCCGGTGTCTTTTACAATAACAAATAACAATCTGAAAGCTTTTGATTGTTGTTTCACCGCTCCAAGTTATTCAGAACGTAATGCGCGTGGCGCGTCACGATGCCACTGGCTAAAATATTCGTATCATTTGGTGCTTCAACGAATATGCACAAAGTTCCGAGACTGTTTTACAAATGTTGCTCTCCGCAATAACGCGGCATGCATTTATGCATGTACAATTATTCGAATGCAAACTCGTTAATCTGTTTTAGACGCGGAACTGCTTGCGTCGTAAAAATCATAAACGATATTTTTAAACAGATGAGAAAACGAACACATTATATACATTCCCGATGCCCTGCACGATACTGAAATGAAAGCTTAGTATTTTATTATTAATATTATATAAAAATAATTTCATAAATAATAAATAATATTCGTTTAAAAGAACATTTAACCGTCTTTCATATTTAGTAAAAGAGTATTACACACACTCGACACTCAAAAAGTGATTACGTTCAAAATTATTACATTTACAAATCAATATGTCAAATTGTTTTATAAATATAACGTAAAGTGTAATCAAACTTTCAATTCCGACAAAGAAGAGTTTTGACAAATTAGCGACAAAATCATAATTCGCAATTGCCGGAAAAAGTCAGGTCGATTTATTTTTGTGAAGATTTCCGCACAGTTGAAAACGCTCGAGACACACAAACGTCAGGCCGAGAGATAAAGTTACATTAAAATCAAGAGGAATAAATTGGAGTTTGACGGAAATTCGCTCGGACAATTATCTTGAGGACGAAGCAGCTCCAATTAAACGAGCTTCCTGCCGTTCCCGTCTCGCAAAATCGGGTCCGATGCTAATTAGCAAAGTCTATGCTGGAAGTGAATTTCATATCGAGTTGTAATCGAGTAAACAACGGCCTTAAGTAGTTCGAGCGTGCTATCTGCTTTCACGATTTCTTCGTGACCTGACATTCAATCGCGATATTCCCCGGTCGGGGGCACTCGTCTTGTCTTATAACGACGCATAAATGTCATGAATCGAAAATAATCCTGGAGCATCGCTCAATGCGACGAGCGAAGCCGCGATAAACGTCGGTACTTCGACGGATGCACGAGTAGTAGGCGTGAAAATGTAGATTCTATTTTATTACGATTATTACTACCGTAATTATGATCCAGGATACGCGAGGATTTGAATTTTATCTATCTTCCTTTTTTTCCGGAAGATTCAATAATTTATTCGCGAAAGCATTTAAAAATTGCGAGTATAAATTTAATTTAACTCTGAATTTATTCGATATGTAATACCATAATGCACTTAGTTTGCCTGGTTATTTACAAAGGATAAAGATTAGAAGTTAAATATAATAAACGTATTTGCTGGGTCTGAATTTGTAAGTTAACTGAAATATTTACTTATTCGATCCACTAACTAAATGCGCTTGCAAATATTCAGTATTAATTCACTGTTCAACGTTAGATTTAAATCTATTTTTATCATCTCGACTTTTATTGATTTAACATAGCGCTTCGTCGCATAACTGTGCATTTTCAAATCGAAAGAGCCGATTATAGCAACAATGGAATATTCCATTAACTGACTTCAATAATCCGGTTTATAGTTATATTCCTAGATATTTATAGATGCATTATCTTGAGAGGATTATGAGTGGCAATTTAAACAATAGTTTAATAGCAAAATTAACAAAATTAAGAGAAATCGAAATGTAACTATATATATATCATTTCATAAAATATTACATTGACGAAAATAGCGGTTAATTATGCCGATCGCTACTTAAAAAATTATTTCCAATTATGAAATTAAATTACTGAATTAAATCATGAATAGTTGCCTTAATTCAAATTGATGAGTGATTATTAAACGAGAAAATACTTCGCGCTAAGAAGGATAATATAGCACGATCTTCTTGAGAACTCTTGAAATCAGAACTTAATTAAGGAATATAATCACAATGGACACAAGGCTAAAGACCGATTTAGACATCGGAAAGTTAATAGAAATTATAATAGCATATTTTGAATACGGTAAACGATGACGTCGCGACGTAGCGCGTAAGCTTAGAAAATCTGCACGACAATCTTCTCGTCGTGGAAATTCAATTTTTACACCCGCGGCATCGAGACGTGCACGCGAGGAAAAAAAAAGAAAATTCGCTAATTTGAAAAGAAAAGAGAGTCGCACTCACTTGGGTATCCGCGTGCGTACGCGACGAGGCACGCCGCAACGAGAAGAACGTGGACGAACGTTTTCATCCTGTCGCACACAGGGAACGTCGACAACTCGAGAACCAACTGCCAGGGACCGCCTGCTACCTCGTCGATGCCTCGATCAACACTAAAACGGTCCACCCGAACGACGGCTGTCACGTACGACGACTCGCGAAAGGATCAAGGTTACTTGCCAGACCGGCTCGTGGAAAACACCGACGCTTTGCCCCGCGGCATTCGTCCGCGCCGCGGCTATAAGTCGATCCCCCGGTCGCGGTAGCGCCAATGAGCGACGATCGGCGGTCACGTGGCGCGAGTCACGTGAACGGGAGCGGAGTGCGGCGCGCGATTTTGAGTCACGTCGCGGCTCTTCCCGGTATCGGCAATCTTTATAACTGCGCCGCTATCGAAGCAAGTACAACGCGCACTAACAATCGCGTCTCCGAGTCTCATTACCCCCGACGAGCAGTTACGCATGCACTGATAATTATGCGAGCGTCAGACTAACAAGTGCATAATATTCGTTGTGAGTAATATTCTTGTTTCGAGTAAACACCGCGAACGTTATCGTGCCTGTCGTCAAATTACAATTAGTTCGAAAACTTACGAGGCGTTCCGAAGAAAAAGAAAAAAAAACAGCAAAGATAACCGGCGCGAATAACAGTTTTTAATTTTAAGCCGAGACGTTGAGAAATTTTGTAATCTTGATGAAAACGGGTCAGAGGAGAGCGGCGGCTCGCATCGGGGGGATCCTTATCGTACGCACGTGGTGCAAGGATGATATGCACGCACAAGTGTATACGCGTGCGACCATGTGTGCAGACACGATCGCGCGCGCCTGTATTGTATGCGGGTTATTATTATTATTATTGCAGAAACCGCATGGTGCAGCGGTGGCGGGCGAACTAGCGCAGCGGAACACGATAATTATCGTGCGTCTCTCAACACGCTTGTGTGTACACGCGGGCCGCTTTACGCACGCATCGGTGTACCGCTTGCCATGCTTGCGCGCTTTCGCATAAGAAGTCTGTTACACGAACCGCCGAGAAACTTCGGAACCAGACGAGACTTACCTGACAAGATGCTTAACCCTGAGACAGGAGCTACTTTTACAACCGCGAAGACGTAACAGATTACTTCAAATAAATTATTACCGTGCAAAATTACGGTGTCACTAGACTAACGCTTTCGCGAAGAGACTGTCGTTTATAATCCTTTAAAATTATTTTAAGATATAAAAATGCAAAAATGTCAAGTTTTCTTTCTACAAAGACCCGTATTAAAGAGGTACTCGGGGAATATTTGCGTTTGATATAAAGTTAATAGTAAAGGCGAAATATACATTCAGAATAAAAATTATGTCTTTGCAATGCGGCGTTTCAGTATTCGCAATAGCTACCTATAAATTTTCGCTATTATATTGATAAAAGCGGTAATTGCGCGGTGAAACACCCTGTTATTGTGTGCGATCAGACCTTGTAATCGGTTACGTCAAGACTGCACACATTTATGTAACCATATCGTTTTCTAAGAATAGTTGAAATCGTGTAATTCATATATTTTTTTTCATCATCATCTCGAATAAGGTATAAGCTACGAACACGCACTCCTCGCTTCGTTACTTTCATAGATTTTCCATGCACGCGATTCATATGTGCTCCGCGCAAATTTGTAGTAAAAATAGACACGGGCGATTCATTGGAATAGATAAATGCGGCATTATGTGACGTCCGTTTTGTCGTCTCTCTACCGCATATGAATTTAACCTTGCACTTATTATCACTCTAGGTATTTCCGGTTACCGTAACATATATCGTTGTGATAGCTGCTACCTGGAAGATAGTCTAATGCTGAATTAGCAGCGGAAGCTCACGCTAAAGTTGGAATAAACGTATCTAATGGATTCATCGAAATTGCTGCTTCAGATAAATAAAATTACACAAAATGATAATTATAATTTTAATTAAATTAAGAAACTGACTTCGAAATTTCAATTCGTCTTACGTTGAATAATTTCCTATAATTTCTTTTAGGAAAAAAATATTTCAGTAATTGAATTTTAAACATTATCTAAATGTATAATTATTTAAATATGAATTAATCCACCAAGTAATCGTAGACCTTTGGTCAGTCGAATGATTCGAAACAATTGTTCTTTGATACAGATTTCTTGGAAAACGACGCGAGAGCAGTCTTCATTTCATAATGTGTCCCGTCTACCTATAAGAAGCAATTTTTTAACCGCAGCTTTTTTGCACCTCGTCATTGAAATGAAAATGAGTCTTTGCTCTTGGTATAACTGCGTCAGCTACTGTTCGCCGATGCGATTAGTCACAAACGGGTAAATATGCAATGGATTAATAACAAGAGAGAAAAAGAGAGATTTATATTTAAAGAGAGAGAGAGAGAGAGAGAGAACCTGAGCCCGGGTCGAATGCCGTTAAGTCGTGCGTTCAGTGACCGCACGGACACACGGCGGCCTGCAAACAACAGACAGTTTGATTAAAAGTAATTGCGTATGTCCAATGTAGCTGGGATTTTGGACGAATTTTCGAATCGGTCGCGTCGCGCGCCGCATCGCGTCGTGTTCATTCACAGGCCGCTGGTAATTTCGCGAAAATGCATTTCACGGGTCGATTGCAATGTGGATCACGCTGTTGTTTTCGGCTTCGTGCCCGCTTCCTGCGATCCTTCCGGCCCGAGCGTACCAGCCGCTATAATTTATGATGCGGAAGAGCCGGTATAATGGCCACGAGCAAGCCGAAGGTGACTCCTCTCGTCGTCGTGGACCTCTTGCCACTGTAAAGCGCGCGAGCAATCGGCTAAATGTATTTAACGGCGCGTCGGAAGACGCAGCGTGCATAATTTAAGTTCCGTATTCAGTTTCCTATATCGAGCGCATTCTCGAGCACCGAACTCCATACAGAATTTTCTGCGCTGCGTTAACAACATTTGTCGGTATATAAAGAAGACGTCACGTGGATTGACAAGTCTAATAATAGCTTGATCATCCGAAAAAAATCATGTAGAAATTTAAGTTGCATATTTAATTAACTTATTGTGTATTGGTATAATTATTTTCGTCAATAATTTAATATAACGACAAATATCGTTAATGTGATACGGAGATGTCATTACTGTACTTTATTCGTTACTCGTATGCTCTCATTAAAATATAACCTTCGGCGGTTTTTGTAAAAAGGATAAGATGTATATTAAAGTCATATCATATTGAATGTCATAATAAAGTTTTATAACATCTTTTCATTCTTTTCTTCGTTTTGACTTAGTTTTTAATTGTAAACCTTTATGTGCTGATTATAAATATTTTTATTTAATTATTAACGCTTTCCCACATTGTTTTTTTTTATAAATGTCAGAAGAATCTCCGCAAACATTTAAAAAAGTGTTTAGCTCGCTATTTGCGGCATATTATGTCG
Organism: Tetramorium parvispinum; assembly: GCA_011638315.1. Classification (NCBI taxonomy): domain Eukaryota; kingdom Metazoa; phylum Arthropoda; class Insecta; order Hymenoptera; family Formicidae; genus Tetramorium; species Tetramorium parvispinum. Next base: position 22,865 of record VBVR01000699.1, on the reverse strand, counting down.
ATATCTCGATCTGTTGGAGATACATCGACATGTTTTTATTTTACTTTGAGCATTTTGATTTTGAAATATAAATGAGAATATCCGTTAGTTTTATTGCGTCGTTGATCTTATATAACGTAAATTGTAATATATTAAAGAGAAATAGTTAGAAAACGCAATTGGGAATTTCCAGTAAGCAACACGTCATTTACTGCGATAAATTTAATTATTCAACCTTGTCTGAAGCGATATGTATTTCGACTTTAAAAGGCTTCGACTTTAAGCACATTTATTATTTATGTAGTATTTATAAGAATTATAATTCACTACAAAAATGAAATGAGCAAAATCCTTCATCGTGTATATAAAATATCTAATGAAAAACACCATTTCAAAATTAACAATTATTTCTTTATGCATAAAGCAGTGCTATACTAATACTATGCACAAACTGTCACCGACAGCAGCCTCGAAAAGGTAATAATGAGAATTTTTCTATCGTAATCTGCTATATGTCCGCAATTTGACAAACGCATTAGCTCGTTAAGCACAAGTAGTTTGCGATTAAACTTTAGTAATTCCCCTTTGAAAAGCTCAAGACCGACTCGATTAAGGGTAACTAGCACCGTGTACAAAAGTTCTCGTGCAAAGTACAGAAAGTAATGGGACAATGGTCCATCATTAAAAAATATAAGATTGCGAGAGGTGTATGTATGTTCTGAGACACATAATAATGTAAAAATGTTTGTGACGAAATTAAAAATAAAGTTATTAGTTACTCGTCCGTTACCGGTCAAATCACGTTGAACGTAAAAGTTTTCGTTCGATCAGTTAAGTCAATAAAGTTATTAATTATTGATCAAACGAAATATACTTTTAACCGAAATGTATTCGTTCGATGACACGTGCGTATTTAAAGTCACAAACGGTGTTAACCTCATAATATTATCTCTTGTCATATATTTGCCCTCTTAAAACCGTATTAGCTTTTCCGCGCACATGGGGGAGAGGCGGAAGATCTGGCTTGAATGAATCAGTGGCAAATAAGCGTCCCTGTCAAGACTGGTACCAGTGAGATCGACGTGCGACGCAGATGTTGAGTCATTCGTGCTAGAAATATCGTAATTGCCTCATCCGTACACATATATAGATGCATTTCTCGTCATGTAAGTATGTATGTACAGATAACAAGAATGACGCATCCAGTAGATTATAAATTCTCGACGACGATTTATGCGTTCTTCGTTTTTTCTTCTTCTTTTTTTAAGCCAGCGATTTAAGTTTCCTGTTGAATTTGCATATGATATTTGCGTCATGGAAGAAATTAATTTTTTTCTTAATTCATGAAAGAAATAATCCAGTCCAAATATGTACGCGGTTTGCGAATAAATTACAACCGTAACTTCACGTCAATTCAAACCGACATTTGACGATAATCCTCTCGTTCATATTTGTATATATATATATATTGAATATATTACGGAGTCTCTCGCGTTTGTCAAACGCGTGACAGTTTGCGGGAATACATTTTATTGTATATATTACGGCGTCAGATACCAACAAACGTTATCTCTTTCCCTAGATTCTACCGCGCCTGTGTAAATTTGGAAGTTTATCACGTTGGGCAAACTCACGGTATTGTTGCGGTCGCTCCGCAACGAACGGAAAAAAAGTGAGTTTGCATATCGAATTGCATAAACAATGTATTAATTGAAAGGGCCGGTGAATGAAAGCGCATGGTTTAACAATATTTTCGAAAATATTTTAATCCGGAAACAGTTACGCGCATTTCGCCAGTATAATAGGAAAAAAATCTTTTTTAGACTAACAAATGTTTGGAATAAAAACGACAGCGAAGAATAAACGATAGAATTTATCTAAAGATAAAATAATAATAAAAAGTCCTGAAAATATTTGGCGAAAAACGCGGTTATATGTAACGTTTCGATAAAATATTTTCATTGTTGTAGCGTTAAGGTTTCCGGCAAACTAGTCTGACAATGGCGATTAATTGTACTGTTTCGGTTAAATATCACCCCCGATACATTGCGGTACGTGCATGTGCGAAATGTAATGATTCATTCTCGAGATTAACAGAACTTTTGCAAGAATTTTGCAATCGCACTCGGGCACTTTTGCCCGGATTCTTCAATTGCGAAAGCGTTAAATGTCCGCGCTCGCAAAGTGTCCACTTAAGCACTTACTTCTGCATATGAATGAGATATTCGTGTGACAGATTATAATACACACCATCTGCACAGTTCCGCATCCGTTCACTGTTGCGCCACACACATCGATTCGATCCATCCGGCGGCGCTCGTCGGTGAAACATCGAATTGAAAATATGTGTTTTTTTTCGCAGCTATCCGGAGGATGACGAGGCATCAATTTACAATAGCGTGACCGTGCAGCTGTATAATACATTGACTATACCATTCACCAAACGAGGACAACGGCGATTTGTCCGCGGCGATGAAATACATGGTTGTATAGAAAGTCGGTGCCTCGTTATTCCGCTATGCGCGGAATCGCTCGATTTCTCGCGAGCGAATAAAAGGGAAAATTTGTCCTTAAAAACAACGAATCTTCTCGCCTGAGTCAATAGCGCACGCGTTTGTATCGCTTAAGCTCGAGATACTGCAATCTCTCGATAGCTTAGTATTTCGTGTGGCATCGACGTGATATTAATTCTAGATGCCAGCAACGCAACAATATACGTATTATTGCAGTGTTCCAATTCGATGGGAATGGAATGTTCGCTGCGTTTCGGTTAAATACGAATACACTTCAAACAGAGATGCACGTCGCGCGTAACTGTTTTATTCGGACTTGGGGGATGGGAAATTGATTTCAACATTCCCGTCGTAAATATGGACGTAATGAAGCGCGAAACCAGGTCCCGGCGCGAGCGGCTGCATACGAAACGACGAAAAAAATGCAATTAATATTTTTATGCTGATTAAATTAATAAAAACAGAATATAATCACGTTGAGGTTGTTGATATCATCCATTTACCTAGTTACGCTGCATTTCACCGTGGTAAATCTAATTTTCGTCGCAGCGAATAATTATAATAGCTTTTGTCGAACATATTTATCTCAATATCCTTTTTTTCTCTCATATCCTAATTTTCACGCGATGGTGCGCTCGTCCTTGCAGCCGGTCTTGAGAAACATTTGCGCATGCAGCTGCTGGAAAGTATGCTAAGGTCGAGTGATTGACATGCGGGTTACCCAGTAAGTCAGGGTCTTCGTCATTCTACCGAATTGCGGCGATCGAGAGAACCGGATCGGCTGAAATTATGCCCTAAAATTAGCCCGTTAAACGACGCGCTCTAAATCATTGACGTTTCACTTTCCAGCAGTGCGGGCCTTTGATAAATTTATTTCCGTAAAAACGCTTCCAATTTTCGCGGCAACGTGTCGGTGGTGACCCTGTCGTGTCCGTCTGCACCAGGTACCGTTTATGGATCGGTTGGTTGCTATAGCACGAATACCAGCACTCTCGTTCTCTCTTCCTCTCTCTCTCTCGCTTCACCTGTTCCACCCTCTCGTCGGAGGGGCAAGAGAATCTCGAGTGTTATATCAATGGAGTCGGTTGCGAGTAGCCGTACAGCGAAGTGGTTTTTCGCTTTATCGCGACGGAAATGGCGCGCTGCTCGACCTTGAGAACGTCTGGAGACACTCGAGACGGTTTCCGTTCGAGCGACGTCGGTTGAGAAAAGAACTGACGACGAAGTGGGAAAAATCGAGCTCGAGCGTGGTGGCGAGTGCGGAGCTTTTGGTGCTTTTTTTCCCCCCGACCGAAAGCGAAGGGATATGTCTGAATGGGTGGTGTTTGCTCGTGCCGCGTTGGTCGCGGCAGCCAGGTCAACGCCGGCTCGATCCTCGACCGTGTGATCAGCCAGGCGAGCAACGAGGATCAATGCCTACTGTATCGGCTGGCCAACTACAAGAAGGGCGGTGAGCTGATCGAGGCGTACAATCAGGGCGGTCAGCCGGAGGTGGAGAAGCTGATCCGCGAGCAATTCGGTATCCTGATGTATACGGACGGTAAGGGCCAGACGATCAATCGCGCTGAATATCTACGCTGGAAGTTCCGCGATCTCGAGCAGGTCGTGCTGCCGATCGAGGCTTCGTTATCGCGCTTCGATCCGCTGGCACAGTGGAACGATCACGAGGCCTGCTGGCAGATGCAGTACAGGGGCTCGCTGGGCGAGACCTTGTTGCACGTTCTCATCATATGCGACACGCGGATACACACCAGAATAGCGCGCATAATGCTCAAGTGTTTCCCGCGATTGGCCATCGACGTTGTTGAGGGCGAAGAGTACCTCGGTGCGAGCGCACTTCACCTGGCGATCGCTTACAACAACAATGAACTCGTGCAGGATCTGGTCGAGGCAGGCGCGATTATCTCGCAGCGGGCCATTGGTAGCTTCTTCCTACCGCGCGATCAGCAAAGAATGAATCCCGCTAGAAATACCGATTACGAAGGTCTCGCGTATCTGGGAGAGTACCCGCTCGCCTGGGCCGCCTGCTGCGCTAACGAGAGCGTCTACAACCTGCTGCTTGATGTCGGCGCGGATCCTGACGAACAAGATTCTTTCGGAAACATGATTTTGCATATGGTCGTAGTTTGTGATAAACTGGTACGTATCGATGTAAATGTAAAAAATAGATTTCAGAAATCTGCGATGATCTATAAGTTTCTTGTTTTTTTTTAATTTTTTTCATTTTATAATATTTTAATTAAGCCAATACTATTACAAAAGTACATTATTCTTTATGGATTTTATTGTTTTTGATTGTTCTTAAGCTTTTTTAATAAATGTGATGATTTATATTTTTTAAAATTCCCTTTATGCTATTCCAACGATTTTTTTATTTCATCCCGAAGTAGTAAAACATAGATATTGACATTTTTTGCCAACATGGCCAACACGGTTCAAAACAGCTCGCTAGAGAACTATTATTTGACGTAGGACATGTTCGGCTACGCATTGCGACATCCGAAGCTTCCTGCTCGCAACGGAATCGTGAATGCCGCGGGCCTGACCCCGCTGACACTCGCCTGCCAGCTGGGGCGTGCCGAGGTCTTCCGTGAGATGCTGGAGCTGTCCGCGCGGGAGTTCTGGCGTTACAGTAATATCACTTGCTCGGCGTACCCTCTCAATGCCCTCGACACGCTGCTACCCGACGGCAGAACAAGTACGTCGTAAAGCTAATCGAATTACGCCGGTCCGGCTCTACGAGAATCGTTATCCACGGTCCACTGAATCGTGCATCTTCAAGTGGTCCTCACTTTGTCGCATGTTCCCCGAGTTAATTGCGACGAGTCAAGGCCGAGATGTTCCCAAATAGTAGCACCGTAGCGATACTGTAGCGCGGAAGAGACATTTTCGTTGGCTCATACAGCGTCTCTTTCTCGTTTGCTTTTTATTTGTTTAAAAATTAAAGTTTGTTCTAATTTATTTTAAAAGGGTGTGTAATCAAATCTTATACATGTGACATTTTTTTTATTGAAAGAAATATCCACAATATTTTTAGATTTTTTAACATTTTACGCAATTTTTCTTTAGTTACTAATTTCAAGAAACTAGATTTACGCTTTTAACGGTGTACTGTGCAACAATTTATTTTACTCCTACTATTATTTCTGCTATTTGTATTTCATGCCTTTTTCAATTTTTGGTGTATATGTATTTTTTAAAGAAAGACTTTGGTCTCTCTTATAAGATATAAAATAAGTTAGCATACTGTATTATTTTACTCTACTCTAATTTATTTTCTTATCTCTTTTTTTTTAATCTGAAATGTTATAACACACTTCCAGGAATAAAGTGTCGAGAACGTCTTTGAAATATTCGGTAAATTATTTCGCGTTGAGTTTTTTCGCGCTGTATCATACGCGCAGCTTATGTAAAATTGTTCTCACGGTTTCCAACGGCTTACCCTCGTGTAAAACGTCCCAACAAGAAGGTGGCAATAGAGCAAAAATTGCGACACGAGTGTTGACGACAGGAGAAAAGAAAAAAAGACATAGAGAGAGAAAGAGAGGAGAGGAGAGAGAGAGAGAGAGAGAGAGAGAGAGAGAGAGAGAGAGAGAGAGAGAGAGAACCAATATAGCGCGAGAAGAACAAGAAGGGACTATCTTCTCCTGTAAAATTGGATACGAGGACAAAATCGAGGACAAAATCGGGTTGCAAAGTTCCCAAAGAAAAAAAAATAAATTTGACAAAGTTTTCCTACATGGAACATAGGATGCAGGCGGATAGTAAACCATACTGCCAACAACTTCGCCCGAATAACACGTTCCGGTAAAAACTAGCTGATATTGGCTCGTTATCGCCGCCGCTCTTACCATCGTTATCGCGACGATATTTCCCTGCTTTGACGGTAATTTAGAATCGAAGTCGATTTTCTCCTTTAATTGGTATCTAGCGAGGTAAATGAAATCGTTCTAGAAAGCTCGATGCAAACTGTAAAGCGATGTAATTTGAAGTCCGATGATTTATACACGGTACATTTAGTTTAATATATACAGCGAGTTTTACCGAAAGATTTCTGCGTTATTAATGTCTTTCCGATTTGATTGGCAGATACAATTATTTTATCAAAGTAATTGGTATCAATGACAATACTGATAATCTGAAAGCAATTGGAGAGAAAGATCTCGCACGATACTTTCAATATTATATCAAATTTCACTACGTACGAATACGATCGCAAAGTTTACGACGCGGATCTCAAATTGATTCGATTTGACGAAGTAACCGATCTTTTGGATGCTGTATAAAGGATTGTCAGCGAATGCTTGTCCGCATTCGAATGTGAACTAGCTAGAGGGATATTCCCACAGGATCCATCCCGTCCAGGGAGGCAATGCAATTCGATTTTACTCTCGCATTTGTCATGTCACCAAAATTTCCCAACAAAGAACCACAGGGAACAGGCGAGGGCAGGGGAAAGTTTCGCGTGCCGCCGTTCGCATTTTAAGAGGGCCGTCAGTCGAAGTTGCGTGAAACTGTATCGAAGTTCACGACCGGGCACGGAAAGCGGTGCCGAGAAATGGATGCGTTCGTCGTCGTTACCTGCCTCAGGTTTTCCCTGAGTTGTTCGCGAAGCGCGACTGGCGCGGATGCCTGGTGGGAGCGTGGTGGGTCGTAGCAGGATGCAATTACGGGCATTTAACGAAGTTTCGAGATTAGCCGCGGACCCGGTGCGGCGGCGCGGCGCGACGCGACGCGGCGTCGGGAGCTTGCGTTTCATTTAGTTTCGGAATCCATTATCCCTTCGATCCTTCCTGGCCGCCGCCCTAACCCACCTATCCACCTCTCTTCGTAGCATGGGCGTCTCCACCAAGGCACCAACGTCGCCCGATTTCGCAAAGGGTGGCGGCGTTGCATCGGCGGGGACGCCCGGATGGAGGAAAGTAACCACGGCGGTGAGAGGACAGTGCTATAGCGAGGCGAGCCGAACTTTCGGTACGTCTCTCCTACGGGCACGCTTAATTACTCCAAACCAAGGCTAGAGTGAAAGAGCGAGAGAGAGAGAGAGAGAGAAGGTGGAATCGAAAAGTGAGGGTTGGAGGATGGTGGCGGTTGGCCAAAAGAGCCTCAGTGACGGCGGTCAAAGGTCGAGCTTTCAGCAGAAAAGCCATTCCCCTCGACTCGGTCCCACCGACGTTTTTTCCGTTTTTAATCCGAGGACCGCACTGTGAACGCGTGACGCTCGCGTAAAATGTTATTTTCGTAACTTCCGGTATCATATTCGCGCTAGAAACTGACTACGCTGCAACTCCGAGACAACCAGCGCGCAATCAACGCTGTCATTTTTCGCGACGCTACTATTCGCGAGTTAATTAAAATTTAATTCTGTTAGCAATATAAATACGTAAAAGTATAAACGTGGCGTGTGAATGCCAGTTTAGAAAAAGTTCCAAAATAAAAATTATGGAATGTTGCAATTTTTATTGCAAACAGTTTATGCTTCGTTCAGAGAGAGAGAGAGAGAGAGAGAGAGAGAGAGAAAGAAAGGGAAGAAATGAGACATTTATGTATTGTACATACTTATATATTCTCTTGAGCGTAAAAGGATTAGCCTGCGAGAAATCGTGTCGTGACGATGAAAATATCCAACACGTGTAATCACCACGATGCTGCACTGAACCGCTTACGGTATTCTTGACCGGGAACAGATTCTTGACGACGTGCGATCGTTAAGACGCTTGCCATCTTTCACGTTGCACAAGCTCTTATTTCAGACTTTTCCCTCGCACGTAAGCGACGTTACGTAAGAGGACTACGGCAGCTTTCGAGTTTGAAACGACCCGCTATATAAAATTTGTCCCATGTGTTGTATGTACAGGGGAGAAAAATAGATATCATTTGAGATTGTATACCAAAATTTTCTGCATTATATTTTATTTGAACGTGGTTTAAAAAATTTTAAGTATATTGATTTAAAATTCAAATTTCAAAGAGTATTGGAAAGATATACCTATATCTAAAAGTGTAAAGAGAGAATCTTTTAACTGTAGAAAATATAAATAAATAATTTTCCGTAATTTAATAAGAGAAGTGTAGTTTCATGAGTTTAATTTCACAATTAAGTTGTGAATGAGGCTTAATATTAAGCAAGGTTAATCGTTTTAGTTAAATTTATAGTTCATATTTAATGGTTTCATCAACCATATTATGTTACATAATAAAAATATCAAATAAAAACACCTCAGTTTCATTTTTGTGTAATATCTATTTATAATAATTTTCCCTAAAAGTCATAGCTTTATTTGTGATAATGTCACGAATTATGAAAAGAGCAAAAACTTATGTTAATAACTTAAATGATTTTCTTCTCTTATATTTAACAAACACATTAAAATTTATATTTATGAGCAATATGATAGAATTCATATGAGTGCACTAAGAAATCTAAAATTTTATCTACAGTAGCTATACCCGGGGTGTTTTATTTAAATACTTTGTAATTTAAAATTTTTTTATGAATTTAGAATTTAATTTTAAAAAATTTATTATTTATCGCAATTAATTTGTTTTTATTAAAATCTGAAAGTGATAAAATCTGAAAATGTGAAGATTTTGACATTCGTTTATATATACTTTCGAAATTTAATTCATAACACATTTAGTTTCAGTATTAATAAACATCAAATCTATCTAAATCAAATTCTCGCTGAAAAAAATTGCCTTCGCCATCTTCGACTGCCGACGACACCCAGTAGACGCTCACGCGATTTTAATTATCCGTTGAGTTTTCAGAGAGCTTCTTTCTCTTCTATTATTTAACTTTGCTACTAGAACCTATCGACTTGTCGACCCGAGAAAAATGTAGAGGTGTGCCGATATCTATTTCGAGAGTATCCGGCACAGAATCGCATATCGTGGGCTTTATCGCGACGACAATAATAGAGATCCTTAGAAAATAAGATGGTAAATCCTATAAAGACGAGCCAAACAAAGGATTATTTTATACAGATAAAGTCAATACAGATAATAATTTATTCTTAAAGTTATTTTCTGTAATCAGGTACCTTTTTATCTTTAGTCGAAGGTGGATTTATGTATGTACACACACATATACAAGTTAGACAAACTTAAAGCTTCACGTTATTAAAGGTTTAACCTCCTTGGTGACTTATAAATTATTTCCACAATTTGAATATTTTACATTTATTATTTGGAAAAGAGGGATCTCATTTGTATTATAGCCTACGCAAATTTAAATTATACAGTTACAGTTTTAATTGTTAGTTTATCTACTTTGAAAGTACTTTTTCTTATTAACTTCGCGACCGATTCTCCAAAATAATTCCTGCCGATCGTGTGAAATGAAGCGCCTAAAGTGATACTTTGTTATTTAAGCTCGGTTCAATGTCCGGTCGAGATTGGTAGATAGTGGCCGAGGGTGTACTAGGAGGAAGCTCGGGGAAAACTATCGCGGCACCCGTGTTCCAAAGTCAGATATAATTACGTGTTGCGGTAACGGACACGCGTTAGTAACTTCGCCGCGGATACCGACCGGCTTGGAGCCGGGAGATCAGCGGTCGTCATGCAAAATTGAGAACCGGATGATCGAGGGTATCGACATTAGCATCGGATCCGCGTTTTGTCGCTCCATTGACTTGTCTGAAATCCGAATTACCCCCCTGAATTATAAATGTATAATCTTAGTCAGAGAAATTTCAATTTGAGAATCTCAATCAGTGTAACGTCTGCTGTACAAGCGAGTGAGAAAACTCGTTATCGGAATTTAGAATTTTATTTTAAGATCCGTTCAAATCTTTCGCTTTCGATCTTTCTAAGATTTTATCTAACAATTAATGAAATCAATATTAATGAATATCAAACTGCTGAAATAATAGCTAAAATAGTGGCGCCTACTTAAGACGCTTCCCATCCGGGAAATGATGTTTTTGACGGGTCAAGCAACCGTGTACACCTTCGCCCGTGTCGAGCGGTAATTAAGGACTCCCGAGGATACAATCCTCCAAGTTCCAATTACTTTAGCACTCGCGCCAAAGCCGGGCGAAGTACGACGACAGATGCATGCGATCGATACACAAGCGAGTCTCCCCGTAACGCTGCACATGAACGTTGCACTTAATATTGCACGACGCGATTCGGCAAGGCGAAAGGCATACTATATCGATCGTACTAAAATGTTTAAAAGTCAGTAATCGTGATTCAAATATTTAAACGTCGACCTCCGGCGATGGAACTGTCCGGATCCCGTTGCCATGGATTGCCCGGTTCGTCGCATCGAATGTACGGCGGACACGTAAACGCCTGTCGTTTTTCGGAAATGCCGTACCATTCTTCGGCGATTGCGAACATTTTTGAATGAAACTTTAATGGCGCCACGGATTTATCCTTTGACCGTACGGCGCCGGCGACAACCGGTGGCGACGGAAAATTTCCGTCTCTCTACAGCGGAAATTTTTCGTGCCGGATGTTTCTCTGCCGGAGGAAAGAGAATGCCAAAAAGACCTACTCGCACCTGCATCTGTATACATCGCACTATATGCACGCTCACTAATGCAAAACCCATAATTATCACGGCGCAAACCCTAAAGCGATGTTCCATTAACCGCAAATGGCTCTCTCCGAATTTCTATTTCAGACTGGAACTCTGCGCTATTTATCATTCTGAACGGTACGAAGGAGGAGCACTTGGACATGCTGGACGGTGGTATTATTCAGCGATTACTTGAGGAAAAATGGAAGACCTTCGCGCGAGTAAGTGCGTCCACGTGATGGCGTTCCCGCTCGTTTCTCGCTGAATTATAAGGCGTTACTATATTTCGAAGTTTTTCATCATCTCTTCGTCTTTATGCTTGACTTTGTTACGACTCGAGATTCTCCTTGTAACAATAGAATCACACGGCACACACACACACACACACACACTGACCTCATCTTTTATTAAATCATCTTTTGAATAGCCAATTTTTCGTACACCGTTTCGGAATACTAAATTTGAAGACTAAATCGTTACCTTTTTCTCAAAAATAGCTTGAATAATATTTAATACATAAAAATACTTCAATAAGTAATATATCAAAATTACAAAATTTTATGATATTAGATGCGCAACTGTATTATTCGGAATTTGCTTTGTTCTTTCATAAAATAATGGTTGCTCCATTCAAATATTATAATTTTGTATTGTATATTTGTATAATCAATTCTTATGTCGAACAAAGAAAGATCTTTTTTCTTTTTATGTTCCGTATATAACAGTATTAAAAAGAAAGTTAATCCTTTTAGTTATTTAATTTTATATTTTTACATTTTTCGTATTTTGTGTGTTTGTGTACTGCTTTAGATTATATTAAGAAGTATATTAAAAATTGATGAAAAAAGATGACGAGATGATATATATTTCTCGGATTCCTTCAAACAACTTTTAAACGACGTACTTTTATTAGATAATATTTAAACGTTTAAATAATGTAGGATAAATTGAAAAAGTTGTTTACATCAAGTTTATTTGAAATTATTCAAAAATGTTTTTCTGCTAAATGCTTATAATTTTCATTAGATAACTTTTTAATCGGATCTGTTAAACATATATAATAGAACTTAAAGAAAGAAATCAATCCTAAACTCGTTAATGAATCCATCTTTCATATACAATATGAAGTCGATATGTAGTTAAAGTTATTTCTATTTAATAGAAGGTAGTTTTAAATTGCTGTTGTTAGAGCACATTTTTGGGAAATCTTTACGCGAGCACTTTGAGAAAAATCGGCTTACGTCGCAAGAACAGCTCACGTTACGATGTTTTTTTTTTCCTATATATTTTATGTAGTTGACAACACATAAGCCACCTGGACAATTGCCGATAAATAACATGTTACTTCGCAAAGCTACTTAGGTCACTTACAAGAAAGATCGGGTAATATCATCAAACATAGTTTTTATCGAGTACAAGAGTTTCTGAAACTTTTAAATTTTTGTATGTATTTTTAAAATCACTATTGCAGATAAACGACTGGGGAAAGAATTAAACGATTAGAGCAATTTAAATGATTTGGAAACGTGAATTTTTGAAAAGGAGTGACGAGTAGACATTCATTTAAAATTGATAAAAATGGAGATCAAATTTTTACGCGGTTCCACATGCATCAGAGCTACGAGCGCAGATGCGCGTCTGTAATACGAGAGATTGTCGCGTTGTTTGTCAGCGCGCGACGCCGAATGCGATTTCTCTCTTTCTCTTTCTCTTTCTCTCTCTCTCTCTCTCTCGAGACTTGGAACGATTAACACTCGGGTCGATCGGTCGAGTGACGTCGATGAGGCTTCCGGCGATGGCGGTATAATTGCACCGGTTATTTCAAGTCAGTCTGTCGCGGGTCCATGGTGGCTCAGTGATTTCGAAACGATGGCTATCGAAGTTATACGAGCGAGTTGATTGCAATTACGATCGCATCACAAACGAGCTTTCGTACGTACGCCGAAGGCTTCAGCAGACGGGCGCGTATCGCGCATATTATAACTGCACCGCGTCCATAACGTGTCCCATTTATGGCACTAATCACGGCCACACTCGAACCGCACGTAGACGCAATGTGCAGTATTACTGTGTTCGTTTGGCTATGATTTTCCTATTATCGGATCGAACCGGAGTCAATCTCGGAGCGGTTCATTAAAACATTTTTATCCCTTCAACGAAGCGCGTGCGATTACCATTTTACAAACAAGTGGCGCAATAACGCGGGCTAAAAGATAAAGCGAAAGACGTTAAACGCTGAGTCTGGGAATTGGATTATCGCGCGATAATACGCGCATGGCACGATAGCGTAGCCCACTGACGTCGTGGTGCGAACTGCCGTTCGCAAACTACAAAATGTTGCTATATTTGGAATTGTTGTTCATATATAAACCGACGCGCGATATTAGACATGTAATTATAAAGAAGAATTATTTTCGTTGTATTTGACTTAACGAAATTATCTCGGATGCTAGATTCTGATCACAAATTATGTTTGCAAAGAAACTGAGAACAGATGCAACGGATACAACGATCTAAAATATGCGAGGGAAATCGATTTTCTCAAATGCTAGTTGGTATCCAAGCTCCCTGAGCTTTAGCCTCCGGGACCGACGATATTTTCGCGAGTCCGCCCCTATATTACCGCTCGTAAAACTTTGCTCTTATGTTCCGGCCAATCGATGCGGAAAGTTCCGTGGATGCATACGCCGACATCTATTCTCCACTGAAAAGTTGCAGTTCCTGAAGCGATTGATTATCTTGGTGTTTCACCTGGCCTCGCTGTCCTTAGCCGTGTACTTCAGGCCCGCGGACATGGAGGCCGTGCTGCTGAAGTGGCCCGAAGAGATAACGGACGTCGTCCGTACCGTGGCGGAGTGCGTCACCGTGCTGGGCGTGCTGAGTTACATCCTGCTGCAGCTGGGTGGCGAAATGATCAACATCGGCCCGCTGTCGTTCCTGAAGCAACTGGTAGGCTCGGACTTTTTCCGCCACGGCGACCTCGCCGGCAGGAGCGTTTTACTGTTTAGATCCGCGAAATCTCGATCTGAATTTTACAGCTTACTCAAAACTTCGAAAAACGAATTAAATCGAAGAGATGTGGATAACAACTAACAAATTTAATTTTCGCGTGATTAACTAAAGAATATAAAATAGAGATTAGAGACATAAGAGATTGGAATTTAAAATTTTAAAGTTTGTTTCGTTGAGCAATCAATTACAAATCTCTCTAAGACTTTGTGGAGAAAGATGGAATAACTTTGGAGAAGTTAATTAAATTTTCCAGAGACGTATATAATTTTTTTTTAAATTATTGTACATAAAGTTGCATAAAATTCGAGGCGCAAAATCATAAACATAATTTTAAAAAAAAAAGTTTAATTTCAACGGATTTCTTTTCCAAATAATTAACTTTACATAATCTATATATAAGATCTAGGATCCTTAAATAAACTAAAACGCTCCTGTTTCTCATTTACGGCTGCTTCACCGTTTCTCCCGATCGCGAAATATCCCGTTGTTTCACGATGGTTCGCCGATACTCAACGGTGCAATTTCGGTACGGCGATGCCGGTTAAGCGTAGTCAGTTACGCAAATCCTGAGGCTAGTGAACTCTAACGGATCACCTAATCTATGGATGCACCAAAGTATATCCTACGGCTGCCAAAGGAAACTATGCGTTCGTGGTACTAATCTTTCACGCATTAATGAGTCTGAAGAATAAGAGAAGGATAGGTCGATAATTACCAAAGCATTACGTGTAGCGGTATAACGACAAGAATATAACGGTCTGACAATCGATTTTTTCTGTTTTTTTTTCATTAATTGTAATAATCTATGTGTAATCAGAAATGATAAGTCGGAGAGATAATTACTGGAGAAAACCGAATAAAAACTGAGATAAATAAAAAAATAAGTTAATTATTAGTTATTAAATTCAGAACAAATCAGTTCAAATCATGTTAACATGATATAATAATTTAAAATCTTTTTCTTTAATAATTTAATTGTTACTCAAGATATTACATTACGACTGAATAGAAAAATAAAATCTCAGGAAAAACACTGCTGACAATGATTGATTACGTTGAAAGCATTTTTGGTAGATGTGATATTTCGATATTTGTCCTCGATACTAAAGATGGATTCTTTCTGCCATCAAATTATAAGCTATACATATGATTTCCCATTAAAATTCCTTATCGGTCAATTTTACTCTATTTTCTGTTTTAGAAGAAATTATAGCTGTGTGCCAAATAAATTTTGTAATATATCGTGTAATATATCATCATTTATACCGTGTACTTTTTGGCTCAAGAATTCTCGCAGATATCGCAAAAATTTATAACAAAATATCGGCGCATTAGCATGTTTATCTGTTATCTATCCATATCTATCAATTAAGAGAGAATATACATATACATATCGTGTTGGTTATTGCATGTGCTGGATCAATAGTACACATACGCTGTTCCGATCTAATACAATTGGACTAAGCTATATCGTTGCATTATTAAATGCGAGTCCGTGTATCCGCTTCGATTTGCGGGTAATTAATACCGCGACGATTCAAAAACGTTAACACATACCAGCCCATACAAGTCGCGTTGTCGCACAATGTGTAATTTGCCCAATCTATGCGTACATAAATGTTTTATTTGTACAGATATAAGCACGAGAGAGAAAGAGATGTTTGATTTCCTATATATTAATACCACGAATATTATCACTGATTTCTCTTTAAAAAAGCATACAGTTTGATACGCGTCTTATATTTTTACAAGAGATTTATTTTATATAAAATAAATAAATTTTTAAAATCTTTACATTAATATAAAACTGAAATCTAGTGGCCTTAAAGACGCGCCAGGGAAACAATTGCATTATCGAAATATTCCGTCTCTCTGTTTCCGTACGCATCGAGCAAATTTCACCCTGTGCGTTGCTGTCGTGACGACGCAGTCGTTATACGGAGATATCGAAATTGCACGAAAATATCGATTCCCCTGCGGATGTTTCTGAAACGTTGCAAGAGTTCATGCGGCCGCGCTAACGTTCTGCCTGCGCGCATTTGCATTTCAGAGCCACGAGCCAGCCAAGTTGATATTCGTGAGCAGCAATCTGCTCATTCTCGCGTGCATTCCATGTCGTATCGCTGGCGATCGGCACGCGGAGGATGCGATACTGGTGTACGCCGTCCCAGGCTCATGGTTTCTTCTTATGTTTTTCGCCGGGTAAGTAATATACACGAGGCGGCAGGGGACGCAGGGAAGGCAGCTGCGAAATTAAAGTGGTTGCAATTTACTGGCGGCGACGCGACCAGGTCGCACTCGTTACATCGCTGTCACCCATTTGTTTCGCGCATCATTTTAGCGCGACCGCCACAGACAATCGCCGCGCGTAAACCAGCGACCTGTTTACAGCCACCTGTACAATAGCGCGCGCTGTTTGTCGGACTGACCATATCAAATGGAGCTCTTCTACAGCAAATCCTTCCTTTGGATATAATTTAATTTACGTATTTTTCGCTGTATTTCAGAATTACGTACGTGTAGGAAATAATCGTGATTGGTTATTTTTATGTAATCGTAAAAAAGGGTGCGAGCTAAATATGGTAGATTGATGAGGGAGAAAAAGATATCGCAGAGTATCGAGGGTAAAGCTGAAATAAACGTACTTCTATTTTTGTGAAAGGATGCATTCTCTACTATTATAGTTATTCTAATAAAATTGCAACATAAAAAAAGATAATTAATATTAAGCGACACGCATATATTATAATACAGGAGAATCCGATTTGTGGAAGTTGTCCATGAGTTTGAGAAGGGGGCTTGCAATATATTACCTAACAACTTCTTATTTAATTATTTTCTTTTATATATAATACACTATTTAGTTTCTATTTTATAACCATATACATTTTTTCTAGGCATTGTAATAAATTACATAACTTGTAATAGAAAATCATAATTTGCATTCTGCTAGCAGAGTTTCCCGCTTTCACGAAGAACTTCTACAGATCGTGAATCTGCTACCTACATCGGTTACTCGGAACGACACGCTTCTAGCAACCGTTTTCTTGCTTAACGACACTTTGACGAATGTCGACGTCACTTGTCGGATGTACTTGCGCGAAGAATGGGACAAATGGTTTATCGAGAGGCGAGGACGTGCATTCGCATTGTGCTTATATGTTCCTAATACGTGATATCAAACCTACGTGACCGACATCGAGAACAGTCGGATTGCAGCTGCTCCTTTCGGAAAACTCGGTTTGTTCTGCCGCGGTCGGACTGCACACGTAAACATCACTAAAACGCTATATTTCGCCGAATAATACGTGAAGTATCAGGTAGCTACTGATCACTTCTATTTCTCTATAAATCAGACACTGACCGTTGGAGCGATATTATTTTTTGATATTATTAAATTTTTCTAGGAAAGCAATTAAAAGGACATTTCCATTTCCGTATCCTTTCTTTAAATGTAATCGTGTACTTGTAAATATTATTATCGTTATTTTCCCAATTACAATTCACAACTTTTGCGATTTCTATATGCAGAGATACAGAAATATATATACTTAATACACACATAATAAATTTTGTTAAGTTCTCTGATTCTCTAGAAATGAAATGTGAGTAGTATCAACAGTTAAGAAGAGAGCATTATATTGGTTGTACCTTCTCTCTATGCCTAAGATATAAGGTGCCTGAGAGCTAGCTATAAGGTATACAGAGGCGTTCCTGGAACTTGTGCAGGCGCAAAGAGTGTATATTGAATTTAAACAGACGTAAAACGGCGGCTCGTAAATGGTACATCGTAAAGCACTTAGGCCGTAACTTTAGAGGCAGGGTTGTAGCGGGCACCCGTTAAATTTTGTGCGAAATTAATCTCAGGCGTGACTGTGGCTTATTGCCAAGGCGAACGACAGCCGTGATGGAAGACAAGAAACACTGAGTAGCATCGAGTGCGCGGGTGCCTTTGAGGAATTACTGCACGTATATGTACTTAAATGAAGTGATGTCAGGAGTCTAAAGAGGATCCTGATGGACAGTAATTACGGGCGGGGAATATCGCGGCTCCTACGTCGCGTCGCTCTAAATAAATAAAATATATTGTAGGCCACTTTATGGAGACCTGGCAATATAGTTAGCCCTTCATTACAGTTCTGGACTTCAAAGGATATATTGAATTACAGCGTCGATAATGACATTCTGATTTTTTTCTCACGATATTACTCATCATGCAATTTATTCCCTTTTTTGGTTTAATACGTTTTGTCAGCGTCAAAAGCAATATTAAGCTTGTGTCAATATATTAAGTCTGCATTTCCTTGAAAATTATGATATTCATATTCACACAGATATGGTTAAAGACTTTTTATATTTTACTTAATTTTATATCAATCATGTACGAGCGACGAATACAAATTAAATAGAATTATCAATTACGTAACTATTCAATAAATACAGAAGTTCTTTTTTAATGTAGTTCTAAAGTTAAAATGTATGGTTTTTATTGGATACTCCATATATGCAAAGAAGCTAATAGTTAAAATTACATACCTATTTAATTTACTTATCTAATTATTTTGAATTATTTTGAAGTTTCTTTCTTGTAATCAAATATTGATTGTATCGGCAAAAAACGAAAGTGCTTCATTTATAATTCATCGTTATAAAATCGATATGGTGGCTCTGATGGCATTAATCCGGTATAATTACCGAAAGAGCGCTGCATGATGATGAGAAGGAAAAAAGAAAGAGTGCGACATCTCCCTCTCGAACTTCATTGAAAGTAGCGAGGAAGACTAGCGGAAACTTGTTTGCCGAGCGGAAGTCGGCGTTCCTATTGATTTTCCCGGGACAGCGTATACGCGATACCCGGGACAACGATGTTATATCCCTCATCCAAGTTGCATCGCTTATACCGCGCTCGCTATATCGCGCAAGTTATACCGAAGTATATCCGCGATGTCTTTTCTATCGCGTCTGTACCCTCCCTTGAACTTACTCTGAGAAAAAGGCCGAAGATTTATGGGCGCCGGTAACCCTTGACAAGATAAGGTCACCCATCGATTAGCGGAAGAGGGTAGGACCGACCGGCGACGACGTCGTCGGAGTTAATGGAAGCTCGATCGATGTTCCCTCTTCCGCCGTTATTCGTCGATCATTCGCCATTCGTTCATCCATCCGTCCGTCAGTCTGTTCGTTCGTTCGTTCGTTCGTTCGTTCATTCACAGAGCCACGCGAGTCTCTTCAATCTTAATCCCAGCCGAATGACGAATCTGAAAAATTTGTCTGTCTGTCGACGGGCGCGGATGCAGCGTCGGGATTAAAAAGCTTTTGTTTTCCGTTGCCGTCCGACGGTGGCAGCGACGGCATCGATTTTAATCGCTCGTCCTTCGACTCCCCCCGATCCTAGTTCCGGTTTGTGTCCCTATTGTGCTCGCATATGATACGCCGGATGCCGCGAGTCTCGAATTACGAATCGTTTTGATTTTATCGACGCGTATCGTTGATTGTAATCGTATAACCATACGCAAATGTGCGATCCTCAAAGCATACAAAAAATCAACGGGCGAAAAAAATGAAGAATCCAGTATAGCGTTAAACAAAAGAATTTGTATATGATAATTCCATTTATTAATTTTAATTAGCTAAAAATAAAATTTTGTTAATATAAAATATAAAGTCTTATTAATTTTTGTATAATCAATTAATATTATTTATATTATTAGGAATATGTGTGGTTATGAAATAGAGGAAATTCAATATGTTAAACAATGCAGATAATATACATATATTGAAGTAAATCTTTCTCGGTGAATTATTTTAAGAGCGACGAGGTATTATACGTTAATACTTAATTCGAAGTCTGCTTTATATTAGTAGTCGCGATTCTAACTTTGCGATAACGAAAGAGTCGTAACTTACTTACACTGGAATATTACAAAGTTAATGCAATCAGTAATACGTTAACTTAAAATGAAATTTTCTCTCGCTGTTAGTACAGGGATATCAATAAAAAGATATTTTAAGCGTTCTACATACTGTGTAATAAATTTTCTCTTTTTCAATTTAATCTTGTCATTTTCACAATTTATTATTGAAATTCATTTATGTATGACATGAATAATTTTAATTAGCCGATATATAACATTTTTTAATAGCTTTTAATAGCTAAAAGTTATAAATTAATACGTAATTTGTTAAAACCGTTGATAATTTTTAATATCATTTTTATAGAAAAAAAATGATGATTGAAAACGTTAAATCATACTATCGATTATTTTAAGTTAATCAAAAATATATTTAAATTTCTTTGCTAGGTAGAGTTATTAGCATTTAATTGTTTTCCTCGTTATAAATTTGTGAGCTGCGTGTAAGAAGAGTAGTTTACATATGCACACCGGATTGCTGCACAAGCACTTTTCGTGCCTGACCTGTTCGTGTTATCGCGGCTACTGGAAACGCGATAACTCAACTCCGATATCAAGTGTTCAAAGCCATGCACTTTTTAACTTGTTAACTGAACATTTCGTTATCCAAAGCTTTCTCTGTACGTGCGAATTAATACCGGTAAATGCAAATGCTATCTGGACCATTTCACAAAATATAAAACTGGATTTTTAATCAACCATTATTTCTATACACATTCAACGGTCACGAGAGCGGACGCAACGCTAACCGTAAACAACACTTTTACATTAATCGATGTTAAGCTTAATTATGTATACCGCAAAGAAGATACATGTGTATCAATTTGTTTGCGGTATGATGATATTTCAATCTAGCTTTGCCGATTACCGGGCGCGAGCGAAAAGACACATCATTTTGGCGGATTAGAGGGATGCAATTATCATGTGTCCCACATATATCACGCCGGCAAATGTTTTACGATGGATTTTGTATGCATAATATTAACCGTATTTGAGTCATACGAGTGAAATCGATGTCGATGACGTTAATAGACTGATTTACTCCGGACTTTGATGCGCGAATACCACTGAATGAAACACGACGACAGCTTATTCACGTAACAGCGATAATGATAATTTTGTTGATACAGCTAATACGAGGAACGCTATCTAATTACATTCGAAATAAACTACGTGCACGATAAAGATCCGAAATTCTTTCCTCGACGCTCGATCATTCTCGTACACTACTTTTCTACTTCTCATAAACGTTTGTTACAAATTCTTACAAGATGTTTTATATTCTTCAAGATGTATAATTCCCTATTGCATTATACATAATTTCTCTTTTGCAGAGCGATTCGATTGACTGGCCCGTTTGTCACAATGGTGTACAGCATGATAACGGGCGACATGCTGACCTTCGGTATTATCTACACGATCATGCTCTTCGGATTCTCACAATCGTTTTACTTTCTTTACAAGGGATTCCCCGGGGTGAAATCATCTCTCTATCATTCCTATCCTTCGACCTGGATGGCGCTGTTTCAGATAACCCTCGGCGATTATAACGTAAGCTCACCATAGATTACCGCTTTATTGGCACACGTCGTGGTCAATTTCGACTGCCGACTCTTATCTTGCACACGCATGGCATGCACGTAAATGCGAGATAATAATTCTCTCACGCGTTTCTCTTTCTTTCTTTTTTTATTTACCGTGAATCTTATCATATAATTTTTATTTATACATTTGCAAAAATAACGTTTCTGTCCGTCACTGCATAGGATTCATTTATTTATTTCATCCGTTTATTACTCTTTGTGTTCTAAATAAATTTTAAATATTTTAGAGCATTGCGAGACATTAGTTTAATTATTA
Source organism: Tetramorium parvispinum (assembly GCA_011638315.1). NCBI lineage: Eukaryota > Metazoa > Arthropoda > Insecta > Hymenoptera > Formicidae > Tetramorium > Tetramorium parvispinum. The sequence goes on along the minus strand of VBVR01000699.1, from coordinate 1,062 downwards.
TATGTCAAAGTAAAAGATTAAACGTCACACGCGCGTTTACATCATTCCAAACATAGTTCCGATGGTGCGCATCAGGACACACGCGGCTATGAATCTTGAATTTCAATCACGGACAATTCCACGTCGCACAAAATACACTGCAATATGGTTTCCTGACGAAATTAAAGATTTAGCACGACGGTCGCGCGCGCGTCTGCATGAACGCGCGGGTTGCATAAAATACTGGCTGTCCCGTAAAAATCATTGCTTGGTTTCGCAGTTCGTATAACGATTAACTCGTTGCACTGAATTAAAAGGGGGACGGCCGTAGTACGATAGAAAATACGAGTTTCCGTTTGAAAATTCTACGTACTTCCGCCGTCGCGCGGCGGGCACGCAACATCGGGCATTGGCCGCTTATTTATTAGCACCCACGTATAATTGTCGCGACGATTTACCAGCGACGATTTACTGGCATTGCGTTTATCCAATTGCGTTTATTGCGTGTGTATTTTTGTATTGCAGTACGCGGATTTGAGTAACACGACCTATCCTAACTTGAGCAAGGCCGTCTTCGCGATTTTCATGGTGCTTGTGCCCATACTGCTGCTCAACATGTTAATTGCCATGATGGGTAATACATATGCACACGTCATCGAGCAAAGCGAAAAGGAATTCGTCAAACAGGTTGGTATTAAAATAATTCACAATCTCTTTTAATATAGTGTTCACTTCCAAAATCCGTTGCTAACGAATTATTTACTCGAGTGTTAGAAGGTGCTAAAGTAATCTTCCAAAGTTTCTACAAAGCTATTTTATTTAATTAAAAACCAATTGCTGATACTAAATTCAATCAAAATTGTTAGTTTTTATTAAAAACAGAAATAGAAAAACTCGAATTATTATTAACCCTCCGTCTGCAACCTTTAATTTTACACCCTCCGTCTGCAACCATGGATCTTTTACGTCCAGAGTAGATTTTTCACAGTTCTACAATAAATAAAATTCTAAAAAAATTCTAATATACTTGTGAAAGTTTTAGCAAGAAATTCTTACCATTGCAGAAGTTGTATTATATTTTAC
>VBVR01000698.1:0-43198 GCA_011638315.1 Tetramorium parvispinum | reverse complement strand
ATTATATGTAATATACAATATATATTTTAATATACATATATTTTTTGTTAAAATTTGCTTTTCTATCAATATTATACACTAATAAATAACTGATGAGTTTACATATTTATATACACCTATTTCCACTTTTCGTATTAGTCTAAATACGAGAGCAAGTTAGAATCATGTATAGCACAAATATAAATTTCATATTACCTTTTTACATGATTGAGATAAATATTATGTTTGTATAATATAATATTAAATATAATCTATGTTTAAACAATGCTGCAGTTAAAACATATTTTTTATGAAATTGTTTTTTTATACAACCTGGTTCTTTGCTCTCTGTTAATACATTTTTATCAAATCTTTTCTAAACCTTTCTGAATTAATATCTACTTTCACGTTTTCTCTTTGTTATATATAAATATGTTAAAATACATTTTAACTCTGAAAGCAGAAGCAACACTTTCACTCATGTTATTAATTTTTCTCAGCACTTTTACACAGTTTTTAATTTTTTATTTCCTTTTTCTATATTACTGATATGTATTGTTCGCGAAAACTTCCCTTCGTATTGAATAAGAATGTGCATCTATTAAAAGTATGTATATCTAATGGAGAGGAAAGAAAACTAGATATTGAATCATACATATTAAAATAGTAGCTTTGTGTCAGTCTTATATAACTGTATAATTCATCTACAATCATTTTCTATATCAAGTTATTTATTTTTCATTATGGCGTGTTTTCTGCTCTAAGAATATTTATATATAAGAAACATTTTACTTGTATTATCATAGAAAAGATATCACCATTTTGACTACTTTAAAAAGTTTAAGGGACACGTGACAAATCTTGTTTGATTAAAAAATGTTTGATGTTAATTTCATCTTTGCAATGTTAATTAAAGTAAACTAAATTTATTATCACAAACTTATTAAGAAATTACCGTTTTATATTTCTATGTCGTTTTGATAATGTCGTTTCGATATTTTTATGATGTTCGTTTCGTTAAAAAAATTATTTATCTGCACGTAGATAATGACTCTTTGAGTTTTTGTCAACAGTCACGGGGAAATGTCTGTATCTTACAAGGCAGTGCCCAAATATGATTATTTAGACCTAATTTGTTGCCTGTATTGTTCTATTGGAATCAATTAAAGAAACAGTAATAACTTGCAATAGGCATCAATCACAACTTCATCGTCGGCGAAGAGTTCTTGGTATAATTATAGCTCTACCGTCACGTCTTAAATATCGATAAAAAATATCCGCAGTCATGAAATTTGTCTTTCTGTAAAAATTCCTATGCGTTTGTCAATACTCGCACGATGGAGCAGATCAAAATTTTTGATTTTATATTTATTCTAAAAAAGTAAAATCTCGCAAAACGCGACGTGGGCGGAGTAATGCAAGAGATGAAAAAATATGATATACATGTCTGTTGCCTTCCCTACAATATCGCTTTAAATCGGACTTCGCAATAAATAACTGGCTTACTTACATCTCGATTGTCCATTAGACAAAGCTAACAAAAATAGCAATGTGTAAGGTATCATTCGTTAGCTAGCTCACTATTTAATAAAAATGTTGTCATTATTCGTGCATGTACGGGGAAGCTGTCTTGACAAATGCAATGATCACAGCGACGAAAAGTATTAAAGTCGTAGACGTTGTCGATCTACAGAGACTTGACGAAGAAATTGCATTTTCTCGCGTTGTTCCTATGAAAAAAAGAAAATCATGTAATTCAATCATCATTTAATTTTAAATTATGAAAAAAATAATTGTCGATAGAATACAGTTAGTTGTAATAAATAGCTAAATAAGTTATAAATCTAAATAAAAAGTATAATTATATATTCTTAATTTCAGAATTTAAAAAATCATAAATTGGGTAATAGATTTATTTAACTTCACCAATTTACCTGATATTTTCGGTCCTGGACTCGTTGTAATCCTCATTATTGGATTTTGAGGAATCGGTTTTATGGCAGTTGGTGCAGGACTCGGCGAATTCCCGTAACATTGTCCTTTAATAACATCATCATAATATACAAATTGTACATTGTAAAACCGTTCACATTAGAAATATGAATATCTCGACAAGTGTGCCTCATAGAGCGCTTTAGAAAGACTACTTACCTTTTTTGTAAAGACGCATTCCTTGCGTTTTGGGATCTATATTTCGTATGCAATGATCGCCGGCTTCCTTGATATAAATCTCTTCGTCATTGACGATCAAGCCCACGAAGCATTCATTCGTAGCAGTGTCGTTTCTCATAGTATAGGTATACATCACGCCTTTCTCCTCCCATTGTCCCAAGCACAAATATGTCCGTTCTAAAAAGTAGTGAACAAAGCGTTTTGTAGAAATAAGAAACATTTTCATATAATTAATGGTAATAACATATAAGCAAACTTATAAATTTTCTAATAAATTTTCTAATTAAATTGCACGAAATAAGATTTAATTGCTTACTAAAATTTAAATTACAAAACATCGACCAAAAATAATAAAATTAAACAATAACGCTTAAAAAAAGTAACTGCATCAAGTCGCGTAATTAAATTTTTTAGCAATTTTTTATAATTTTATGCTTACCTTCGTATAGCTCCCCGGACTCGCAGTCACTCACTTTAAAATACATTATTTCGCGAGTGTTACAATTGCTGCTCAATTCGGCACACATTCCCGACAGATCTGTTATCATGCCTGTGTATTGACCCGTAATTGGACAGGGCGACTCTGCCACACGTTCGATACCTTAAAAATTTAGACACAATTAAATAACTGGGTACATTTTAAAAGTATGCAATTTATTATTAGGAACAGATCTCTTCCCAGTGAGAAATGATGATCGAAAAGACATCGAATCAACGTCGATGTGATGCCTTTTCGATGCAAAAGGCATCGAATCGATATTGATTCTACCTTCGATTTGACTAACCATTTTTCATTGGATTATCTACAAGACGCTATAAAACGTATGCTTCAACTTACGTGCTTGAGTCATCCACACTGGTCTGTCGAGATTAAGATCGTCGCACAAATCTTCCTGATAAACCACTGGATTCAAAATCATCCCTGTGTATGATATTATTTCTATTATTGCGCGCTCATATATTTGAGAGTCGTAAAAAACACAATTCAATATGAAGACAAATTAATGAAAAACAAAAAATGATAAAGATTTTTATATTTTCAAACTCATATTTAAGATTATTGTTATCTTAATTATTTTTTCTATTTATTTATAGATTTTATTCTTTCTCGGTTTCATTGAATCAAACATTTTTATTTTTAAAAATTCTTCAAATATTAAATTACATTAAAGTTCTTGATAAAGCATTATAATAAAGTCTCTATGTAACAAAGAATTATATAAAACAGTTAATTTAGGAAATAATTACCTAACGTAAACTCCAGGACATTTTCGCTGCGCTGCCTCATCATTAAGCACACAAAAGCAGCCTGCTCGCTGAAATTAAAAGTAAATGCCTGTTTCACTTTCACTATCACAATAAAATAATAGTTTAAGACACAATGTTATATAAAATATAAGAAGTTCACTTCTAATTTTCTAACTTTCTTCTGATAAAGTTATATAGTATAATCAATTGTACGATTAAATTGATTGCTTACCATTGATCTTTGGAGTATACAATGTAACGGCCGGTCTCCTCGTTTGACTCCACTGTGATGAAGGTGTAACTATTGTAGCCATTGAGATCGGTGAAAGTCATAGTCCCATTAACAATCAGGGATTCCTCCCACAATCCCTGCGCCCACTTCGGGAATCTAACAATCATTAGAAACATATTATTAGAAACATATCGATTATAGTAAGCATTTTACAAATTAAAAAAATATTTTTATTCAAGCTACAGGAATAAAACTGTCTGATAATAAATTAAATGATTGCAAAATTCGGCGTACTTACGTGGCAACATGAGTCTTCACATATTCCGGCACCTTTTTCTGATTTAGACTCTTGGTCAAAATTAAAGTCTCGTATCCATTAGTGGAATTATCTAAATTCTGCGTGCAACTTGAATCACTGCTAAATGCCATGTAAGTCTTCCCTCTTTTATTATCAATGTGGTATAACTGAAAATTTAGTTTTATTTATCATGAACTGTTATTAATGACTGTTACATGTAAATTATTTTATATGTGTATATGAAAGATTTCGAAATTCATTATATCAATAAATTGCATTATTTCATTGCTGTCTTATAAAAGATTACTTATTATGTAACGCACCCCGCATCTATATTGAGGCCTGTCATCGTTAGCGTTGTTGCTCGAAAGAGCAAAATATCTAGAATTATTCGGTCCAGGCCAACTGCCTAAACAATTGTACGTGAGATCTGAAACGAGATTAACGATATGTCCCGATAAGAAAGTTTCTTTATCATTGGTTTATGTTACACTAATTAATTAACAAGCAATTGCTAATTGTTTTATGTATTAATAATAGTGATAATAGAACGGACACATACTTATTCGCTAAACTCTAATTTATGAAATAAATCGATCGTAGTTAATTATATTGCGCAAATACTTAATTATGAACCTCTTCAAAAATATTAACAATAAATATTTCCAAACATTCATTACGCTTGTTAACGTATGTGTACCTTCGTTTCTATTAAATCAACATTAATCACGAAGAAATCTAGGAAAGAAGACTTACCGTGCGCCTCAAAGTTACATCGTTTGAAATTTAGATGTAAAATCGATCCATCTGGACAATTATTGAACTCGGAAGAGAACGTGTTGCATTCCAACGAGATTGCGGAGTTATTGTTGATGCTGTATTTGAAGTGATAAAGACCGGCGATGGGGCAGTATTCATTCCGTATCGCTGAACCGTCGATTTCTTTCGTTCCTGTTGGCAAAAAACAAAGAATAATTTATTCATTGAATTCTACGATTATATATATGTATATGTATATACATATATATTTTTCTTAATACATAGATATAGGTATGTATATGGTATATTGAATTTAATGAAGAGTTCGAGAAATATTAATAAAATATAATCATTATGCTATTTAGATATTTACAATCACGCTCGATTTAAACGATTCTTTTTTATTAGAGAACACGTTTAAACATGATCAGAAATCAGATTTTCCACGAATTGAGATTAAGGGATGAAATCTAAAGGTACGTCTTCCACAAAAATCCTTTCGAAATAATCCCTACTTTTATGTCGAAGCTACAAAGAGACGCGATCTATCACCAGGAAATAGCTGAAATTCTACGCCACGTTTTCATCTAAAAGTTTCGGCTTTCTTCACTCGTTTTTAAATCACTTTTGTCGTCTTTTCGTTGAAACGAAAATACAAAAGGAATAGAAAGAAAAGCATCAAGCCTTCGAAAATATTAAACATTTTCGCAGAAATAAAAATAACGATTTAATTAATTATATAAATATAATCTCGTAAATATAAACATTCCAACAATCTTTTCAGGTCTTTGGGTGTCAGCAGTTTCGTCGAGGTCAAAGCCTCTTTTAAAAATCTCAAGCGAATAACTTTAAAGATCATCGGGGATTCCAAGTGGTTAAGATAATAAATCCTATAATCAAATATTATTTCTTCGCAGTATCTTTTCTTCCTTCTCTCCTTACTTTCTCGCGATTGTATGTTGCGCAAAAGAGAGAAAAGAAATGAAAACAATAGGAATTTACTTTCCGAAATGTTCTTTCTCTCGACCGCCTAGTGTAGGCGGTCCCTCTACTCTAAGGCTTTATCTGCTTATTGTACTTGCCACCGAGAGAGGAAGGGAAATGGTGCTCGCAGTAAAAGTCTCCGCGTTGCTGTCTCGCCATCCGTATAATAAGGACAATTTACGATTCATATAATTACAGAGCCGGTCGCATTTAAACAAACCGTTTTAAACCTGGAGAATCAACTGTCGTCCATTTATCTCTCGACAAAATTTCTCCCCTTCTCTCCTTCTTCTCCGTATTTCGCGTGGTAAGTAATTCCACCTAGTCATCGCGAATGCTGTGTACGTCCGTTCTGTACTTCTTCCCGCTTGTACTTTCCGTCGTGCTCCTGTAATTGCGAGCAGCCGTATTGCCGGGACCGAAACGGACGAATGAACGAACGCGATTCTCTTCCTCGGCCTGCCTCGCGTCGAACCGTGCTGCAGTTACTTCTCTCGCAAAACAGCTCGAAAGGATGAACGCGAGGAAAAAGCGATATTGAGTTAACTTTTAACTGCGAGTTTCTTCGGCTGTTATACGATCTACAATTCTAAATTTAGAAGTTCTACGAGAGAGATGATGAAGCTGTGGCTTTTTTACGAGACACAGAATAGAATGGCGTAAGTCGTAATTGCTTTCGAACTGAAGGAACTAAAGGGAGATACTTGAAACTACCTGATGCGTAACTTAGCTAAGTTACTGTACTTTTTATAGCTCTATAAATAGAAAATGTACAATTGCATATTAAAGTAATTATACGTTATATACATATGTCAAAGTATTATTTTATGTCGCTTTGGCATTTCTCCCAAAGACTGAAATATGACATTTGCAATATAATAAATAAAATTATTCACATCGATAAATTCGCAAAATTGATAAAGATATTAAAAATTAGAAAAAAAAAGAATTAAAAAACGCCTCATATTTTCATAAGAGATACATAAAAAATTGGCACGACACAAAGTTATCTTCATCAAATTGAAAATGCACACATTTTGTAATTTTTATTGTCCAGACGATGCTAAACACACAACACGATATAATTAGCAAAACGAAAAAAAAATCACACACAAGACATTCTTTTTCCTTTATTGGCGGACATTGTCTGCGTTGTCCCTCGCTTATACCACGACAAGACGATTAGGACAAGGACCTTTTGAAAGCAGGCTACTCCCACGCTTCCGACGAATACCTGACGATACTGGTTGCTGCGTGTACCACGGCCACGGGAAAAGAAAAAGGGAAACAGGAATGGAACATGACAAAGATTGGATGGGAATGCAAGAAGTCATTTTGAATCTTCTCGGAGTTTTTTCTTCTATTCTTCTATTTTCTAGGAATGGTTCCAGAATATTTGTCAGAAATACAAAGAAACATCGAATTATTATACAATAATTATGGTACAATAATAATCCAATAATTGATTATTAAAATATTTTTCGTGGATATTTTCTTTTCATTAAAGAGGAAATTCTTTTAATAATTATAATTTACAGATATATTTGTTATTTAAAGCACGCGCGTATTGACATACTTGAGAAGTTATTATAAGAATAAAAATGAATTAAACTGGAAACTTCAAAGAATCAGAAAGAAGATAATTATTGCCGTGTGTTTTTCATTGCGAATAAACTCTTTTCCAATTAACTTCAACTTTTTCCTCATGCTGAAAAAGATATCGATACCATTGTGTTTTCGAGAGCAAATTCGTCAGAATGCGAATTCTTCACACGACGGCGATTACCCCCGTTGTCCGTTCAATCTTTTTACCGAAGCCATTCCTGAATTTTTTTCCAAGGTGCCGAGAGATTCGCTGAAACGCTTCATGCACGGACGTTCGATTACGTTCTTCCGCCGGACCACCAGCTCGTTTTCGGTTCTCGTAAAGCCTCTCGCGTGCAGCGACACGGATCAAAGCGTGAAACCAGGATTATGAACGGAATCAGGCTCGACTCGCCGCCGATCGGCCGTCTCGATTGCGTCGTCGCGAAGACAGGTGTGCAGCTTCTTGGGAGCCGCCACAGGTGAACACGCGTGATAATGCACCGGAAGCCGAGGGAATCAGCGTTAATCAACTTAATCTTCATTAGGAAAATAATGACGATCAACGTGAATATGTGCGCTGTTATGCGTTAATGTGCGAAAATCTTATGCGTTCTGAGAGTGCAAGTAGTGTTAAATGGTAAAACTTAATAATTCTCCGGTTGCTCTGTTAACAAATTGTATCCTGTACGTAAAATTTTATTTTACTAATCCTCGGTGAATTTAAAACAGCTTACATTTTTAAAATTTGACGAGGTTTATTCATACAAGAAAATGTCAGAATAAAAGGAATTATTTTATATTAAATATCAAATTATATAGATATTAGATTTAGATAATTCATATTTTTTAAATACTTTTAAATGTATGTAGATAATTAATACATACAATATTTATATAATAAATTTCTACACATGTTTCATATATTAGTATGAATTTTAATTTTTTTTTCTCGTTTGTCAAGCGTGTCCGTTAAACGAGATGAACGGAATTTCCGCTGTTCGTGCAATCTTCAATCTCGGCGCGTCCTCGCCAGCCGCATCGCGCCAGCGCGGACCTGCCCCGCGTATAAACGATTATGCGAACGGCCCAATCATCCTTAAGAGCGTTTTAATTGAAACGCGCGTGAGAAATTCACGCGGCGTGTGTGCGTTCTGCACGCGACATGTGTGCCGTGCGTTTTTTTGCGCGGCGCGAAGTCCATTGTTCTCGCGTCGTTACGCAAATCTCATTGCTGCCTCCGGCTCCGCGGTCAATTAACGCTAATTATCGAGGACTACTAATTCGCCGCAGAGTACGCCGAACTTGATTCCTCCGTGCGCGAAGGTCACGTCGTAATTCGTTCGTTCGATAAACCGGAAGCCCGCGAATTCCTTCGAGTACGGTAATATGCACGCCTCGCGCGTGAGTAATGCACAAGAATGCGAGCAATTAATTTGCTTCGACCGAACGCGCGTTACCTTATCGCGTGTCTCATAACGTTTTTCTTTAATACAGAAAAGGACATGCGAGAAATTAAGATACATAATTAATTGTTTCGCCAATTTTGCGAATATGTTTTTAACAGAAATAAAGTAAAGAATCTCTTGTTACGGAAAAAGTACACTGAGAGAAAAATATAGTTACTTTTGAACTCAACCACAAATTTATAATATTTCTATAATGATAATTATGGTTAACATAATGATGCATATAGTTAAGTTAATCATATTTCGTGTTAGAAATATTATAAAATTATTTGTTGAGTCCAAAGGTAAAAGTTTTCTCTCAGTGTATTGAAGATGATATAAATTATTATATTAGAATATATATATTACCCTATTGTTGCAATTTCTTGCTGTAATTATTTCATTACTACAATTTTACATTACATTTATATATTTTTAATGTTATTTGCAATCTCTCTGTTTTATAGAAATAATAATAGCATTAGAAACAGCATCGTATTTCCACGCTTCATTTCTTCAGTAAGCTACACATGTTATATGATCAAAGTTCGCTCGACAAGTACAAAAAAAAATTCGCGTCAATTCGCATTAGCAGTAATCTGACTTGCTTAAGCGTGGGAAAAGGCAAGATTGTCCGACTCGATCGCCCTGTATTTCATGCATAAGGTCGTATTCATTATCGTAAGTACGGCTCATATTTAGCTCGGCGCACGTCATAGGTCGCGGTCCTTGCCTCGGGAGTTTATCGAGGAAATTATCGAGAGAAATCCGGCTTCTACTTACGGTATAGGATTGAAGTGGAGTTCAGTGTGCCGCAGGAGGTCAAGGCGGCCGACTCATATATGTAACACCTGTTGAAAGCTTCCGAGAACACCTCAATAACATTCCGCGATCTCCGCAGCAGCCGGAAACACCGTATGCAATCTTTGTCGTCGTACCTGCAACAATCGAAATGCCATAAACGTTAGCAGAATCATAATTTCGCACTTTACGTGACATACTATTGTAATACACGATTCTCACATTCCATCTTTTGCTGCGCAGACAGAAAAGAATTAAGGCTTATTATTTGATACCATCTTCGTCGTTAATTTTTAAAATGTGCGCCTTGATATGTCTAGATTAAGATCTACATTAAAATTTCGCTAAAGAAATTAACTTAAAAAAACTTAAATTGAAGAACATCTGAAACTGACTGAAAAATTCTGTTACTTGCAAGCTCGACGTACAATTCCCCAAACTTATTTATGTCTTTTTCTCGATTTATAAATCGGCGATATATCAGAATATATGTATATCGAGAATTAATCATATTTGTGATAAATGTATAGCCACAGTTACGATATCCTGTGTATGTAACTGTCCCTGCTGCGTTGCCTCACGCGCCTATAATCATCGATAGGAACGCAACATTACTTGCAGAATTTACACCGCGCCAATCCCAGGACCGAAATTGCAAAATCAATAGGGGCTGAATTGTGTGGCTGGGGAGAAACCTAACTTACGAGACATAAAATATCGCAACGATATATCCTGGGTGCGTAGTTAATGTTGATTGTACCGTCAACAAGATAATAACCGCACTTTAATATATAATAATTAATTACATGGATGAAAAATAATGAAGTCCGGAAAACAATAAATAACAAGCCTCGCTTCTTTCGGCTTCCTTATTTTAATTAACAAATTGAGCTTTGAGAATTTTAAAAACAAATTTCGAATATCTTTGGCCTTCATTACTTTTAATTAGGATTAATTTGAGGCTTCGCTCGAGGCTTCGTCGATACATAAAAATAAGCGAATTTATAGTTGTAAAAATTGAAAATTATCTTTTTATAGTCAAACGATGTGATGCAAATCTCTACCACGCTGATTTTGGAGCTGTCATTATAAAATATTTTTTTCATCATATCATTATTTTAATATTTTTCTCCTTGAGATTTACAAATTTCTCACGAAATAAAAATACGCTGACACAAGACAGCACTAATAGCAGTATAATAGCGACGCGATGGCGTCTCGATTAGAGTACTATTAGAAGTCTCATGACGAGTCTGTCGTAAATTAACACTCGGCTTACCTCGGCGCAGGAAGTGGACAATGACAAATACAAAAAAGAATAGAGAGAGGGAAAGAACAAGGACAGGAATCCTTGTTCCGCGCAATGCCAACGACTCGAAGAAGCGACACGCGATATCTCGAGACCAAATTAGAGACGCAAGAAATTTCGCCGAAGAGGATGTTGAAAATTAAATAGACAAGAAAAATAACGATCTGTCAAAATCTTTCTACGTCGATTTTAAACTCTTCGAGCTATATACGGTTGAAGCCGTACGTCGTATCATTGAGACATATCGCCAAAGTTGACAGAAAATATTGACTTTCGAAGAGATGATATTTAAAAACAGATAAAGAACAGCAAACAAAGTGAAGAAGAAAGAATGAGCGAGATAAAGGTTCATATTGCGACCGCCTGAGAAAATCCGTTTTGTGGAAACGTGTAACTTTTGTGTAAGATCATATGGGAACCAGTACGCAGAGAAGAGGGCACGTTTTATCATCACGTCGCGCTATCATGGTCGTTATCTCGCTTTTCACACACGATTACGAAAATGGCAGTGGTTGCAGAGGAGTCATTTGTTAACAGTATCTGGGGTGTACCGTGTATTCGCACAACGAAATAGCCATTATCGTGAAGATGTGATTTAAATAATTGTGAGCTATTAGGGTAACTACATAGGCGCACATCCGAAGGCGGATATTTGCGTTATAAAAGATTATACGTTCAGGAATGTAGTTGTTCAGAGTTCAACTTTGTACACATAAATATTAATATAATAATCCCATTTTAATTATAAAGTAAAGATCTAACATCCATATTTTAGATTATTAATATTTTGCATTTATCAATGAATTTTTTCTGCTTTTATATTTTTTGTAAATATACTTACATACACTGAAAAAAAAAATCTGATTAAAAACGGACGAATCAGAAAATCGTGTAGGATTGATTAAGTATTCTGGTTATTATAATAGAACCCAACACTTTATACCTTATAATAACCAAAATACTTGATCACGCCTAAAAGATTTTTCTCATCCGTCCGTTTTTAACCAGAATTTTTTTTCAGTGTATGTAATACTAATATAGCAATTCCAATTTAGTTATATCACAGAAATCTGATATTTCAAATTATCCTGAAACATAATTCTACATCCGTCAATGAATTTTCTCCCGTTCCTTACATAGTATATTTCTTTTCCTGCGGTTTTACACGAGCGCGAAAGATCTCACGCATTAACATAATAATGTTATAAGCAACTCGATCGATTTTCCGACCCAGCGAGCACAGAATAGCGCAATGACACCGGGATAAGAATCGACGCGGCCGGCGTGCCTCTCGACCGTGCAAGTGCACGCGAGTGAATTTACAACATCGTCGCATACCTGCGCGTATAATTATACCTCCGAGGCAATAGCTGTCACATCGATATTATGCAACCTGTGGGAACGGTCCGGGCATGTGGGCCCGTTTATCGTCGGTCGCGTGGTCACCGGACTCTACCATATATGGGCTCTCGTTCTCGTGTAAAGCGGGAGCCCTCCAGATATTATTCGCCAGTTGGAATGTCACGATAGGTTTTTGCCCATATGCGGAACACGTCACGTGAGGACTTACGCGTTTTGAATTCGGAGTATGCGCCGCGATACACCCGTTCTAATGTCGTGTCGTTCTAAGTTTCTCACTCAGTGGCACAGTTGCTGCAAATTGCTTAAGAATCGTTAAAGTAAAAGATATAAAGCACGTTTATTTCTCGACAGAGCAAATAAATTCTTAAGTCTTTGATATACTGTTAAACTCGTAGTATCAAATTATACTCAATTTGAGTCGTTTTCAACTACTCCATAGGTCGCCACTGCTCCTACTCAATATTTCATTAATTTTGACTAAAAGGAAGGCAAAATTTTGACTAACATGGAAGTTAAATTAGATAAATTAACAACCTATTGAGTAAGGCTTATTCAATATGTCGCTAATTTTATCTCATTGTTTTAGTCAAATTAACCGAATATTGAGTAGAAGCAATGGCGACTTATAGCAAATCGAAGTGTAGTATTAGTTATAGAACAATCTTTTAGGCCGGTATTCATAGTTGGTTTTTATATTTAAGATCATCTTAAGTACAGTCTTATATGGTTCTAAACCAATCACAGAGCCGTTTTAGCATCATTACTTAAGATGGTTTTAAAATAAGAATTGACTATGAATACCGGCCTTAGAGACACTTTGTTAAAAAAAAAAGTGTATATAAGGTTTATATTATATCCAGAATAAATTTACGATGAAAATTATTTTCTTTTTCATCGATTTCTGTTTTGTGCAACCACAATATCTTTTATCTTTCATCTTTACTTCCTCCTTGGCTGTAGTTTCTTACAATGGTGTCCGTTTTATCTCACGTTCCGGATCGGATAGTTACTTATCAGGATAATAAGCTATACTTAGATTTCGCTATAAATAGCCTTCAGAACGTTATTAATTAACGCGCCGTCTAGCTTTTGTGTTCCGTAACGCGATCGGAGCGGAAGAATTTGCATGAAACGAATTGCAATTCAGAACCGCACGCAAATCTGGACGTCAGGCAGCGCCGTTCGCGAAACAAGTTTAAGACACGAGAGTGAAAAGCGTGATAACTTAGATAAGTAACTGCCTGACCGTTTATAACTTGTTTCGGAAGTGTCTGCATTTCACAGTCGTACGTAATACGCTTTATTGTGCATCATTTGTCGAATTACGCACGATCGGAATTACGTTCGCTCTTCATGGAACTGTCATCATCGTCATCCGACCGCGATATCCCACTGACCCGAAATGTAAATTGCGCATTGCATTCGAGTCGAATTTGCATAACGGGGCACGCACTGCACACGGCTGGTCTCACACGAACGACGTCGAATCGTCGCACGGACGAACTGTAAAAACTGTAAAAAGAAAAAAAGAGAAGGTAATTTCGCATGAAGGAACTGTTATTTAGCGTCCCACTCTAACACCTTTTCATTATGAGGTGACATTAAAAAAGGCATTTCTCGCGGACAGTCGCGTCGTTTCTCGCGAGTGACTTTCCGGGCGAGTCCGTTTGTTGCAGTTTCATTAATGACCGATTCAATTGTCAACGACGGAATCCGGGGAACCCCCACGCCACGCAATTAGAGTGACAAATGAGCCGCCATGCGGTGCCAGCGTGAGGAACGTGCGACTCGTCGTTCCCTCGGCGCGGACACCTCCAGAAGAGTGTTCTCGCTTGTTGCGTCGTCAACGGAGAACACGAAGGTTGGGATACATGGAAACTGGAGGAGAGACCACACCACCTTCGGCTAGTCACTCCTCCGTCTTCACGGAGATTAATGGTAGAAGATGGTATGCAACGAGAGAGAGAGAGAAAGAGGAATGGGCCCTCTGTTCTATCGATCGCCAAAGGTAGGGCCCGTTCAGCTCGCACGAGCTTGCATCGGCGACGATATATTCTCTTCCGATGCCGATGCCATTTCTTAGGCATAGCGACTGTTATGCCGTGAAACACATAAACGCACATTATATCGGACAATTCAAGCGCGAACGTCTTCGCGAAGGAACTTTGTCCTTTTAATCGATAGAATTATAAGATAATAACTGGTAACGTATAATAACTGGTGGTATAATAAACGGTTTCGAAGAAAAATCGCCTTTTCTTCTTCTTCAT
This sequence comes from Tetramorium parvispinum, assembly GCA_011638315.1. NCBI lineage: Eukaryota > Metazoa > Arthropoda > Insecta > Hymenoptera > Formicidae > Tetramorium > Tetramorium parvispinum. The sequence goes on along the minus strand of VBVR01000698.1, from coordinate 28,752 downwards.
AGAAACGAATTTTTACAATCGTAATATTATTGAAAATAAATGCAGATGATAATAGACTCTAAATATTTTCTTGGTGTTATCTCGTTTTAAGAAACACCTCGTATTTACAGATTCACAAGATTTGTGATCTTAAAATAAGATATAGGTAATTTTGTGCGGAGTCGTGCTTTAAATAACATATCTCTCTCTTCCTCTCTCTCTCTTTCAATATTAATATACTTGACTGTGTAAGCTAGATCTACGGTATACCATTATCCTAATAAACGCGCAAACCGATTAAAAGGACTCGCTGTAATATTTCATCGTGCACTCGCCGGCGATTCTCGCGAGGAAATTGTCGCTGCGGAATGCCAGAGATCTCGCCCTGTGAAATCATTATGAGCTGCCTCACGTTTAAAGAGACAATTTACGCGAATTCTGTATGCAGCTTATACGCGCGTTGCTTGTCGCTCCGGCAAGTTATTGCGCGCCGCGATTATTGCTAATAGCTGCGGGTTGGTCGGCTATCCTCGCAGGACGCGTATAAACGTCGCCGTCGTTTAAATATATGTGTAACGACACTGCTCCGACGTAAAAGTCGCGAGGGGGGGGGGAGGGAGGAGACGCACGCTCGATTAAGCGCGACGAAGGTGCAAAAATGTAGAGCAATTAAACAGCGATTGAATCTCGAGCAATTAGCGAGTCGTCCCGAAGTAATACTAGTTCGTTGATTATAGTCATTTACGTGTCATTCTAAGCAAATTTATGACACTCTTTACTTGTCCCCTGTAATAAATCCTTCGGGGAAGATTATACAATGTGTCACGATAAATTGATGAATTACTTAATTAGTTAGCGACAAAGAGATCGGATTTATGGTAATTATCCCAACATGTCACATTATGTCAAAATGTTTGACGGTCTTTAAAAATAAACGATTTATTACGCTCGTTTTTTATGATTAAACTTATAAAGTTAATTGCGCGACATTGAACGCGGGATTAAAATAAGGATTTTCCAGATTGTAATGCAACAATAATGATGAGAAGTAACGAGACAATCGGAGATATGATTTCTCGGAATATTCATGACGCGATAGCTTGTTAACGATTCAACGTGAATCGCGAAGTATATTATCGTCTCTAGAAAAGAAGAAGAAGAAGAAGGGGTGGGCTCTCACGTGTATGCCAATTTATGCATACTTGGCCAGACAACACCCACATTGCTTCGTGAGCGTTCAGATGTATCGGAGAGCTATCGATTTGCACGACGAGGATCTCGGCCTTTGGATTTCTACGAGACACGACATTGAAATCTTACGTAATTGAATTTTTTAAATAGTGGGACAATTTTCAACTATTTCCTATTTATTTCTTCTATTTTGTTTCTCTAAAACGTAAAATGACAATCGGAAAGTTGCAGAAACTACATAAATAACTATTCTTTTATGATAAGTTAACAGACTAAAATAATAAATATATTATAGTTTTTACAAATCTATAAATATAAATTTCTTGCATCATGTATTAATAAAAATAATGGGTTTTTCTTATAGATGTTTAATTAATTTTATTCTGTCTATTTACTGATAAAATGATAACTGTTTTACCTCTTTAACTTTCTGATTATCAGCTTGCATATAAATATGTATAAGATCTTATTTAATTAAAGCACTCTGAATTAATAAGAAAGCGTAGGATCATTTTACAAAATTCTCTGCACTTTGGTTTTTAGTTCAAATTCAGTATTAAATTCCGAAATAATTCAATAGGAACAAAGGAAAGGATATATTGTCGAAAAGTATAATGTCGAAGCTACACAGATTTGGGACGAGAGGACGCACGTTTCGCAATCTCCTTTTTGTTTCACGACTCTCGTCCTCTTTCTGGAATTAGCTTGGGTTCGCGCGATATGCGCACGACAGCGTTTGGTGCTCTCTCGAGAGCTGGCTATTTTCGCTCCAGACGAGTCGTAGACGTCGCGGCATCCCCGGAGACACATCGGCAGGCTAATTTAACCTTAACCCCTTCACACCCTTTCCATTTCCCGTGACGATAATATCCCTCTGTCGTCTTGGTCGGCGAATTTTTGCCTCTTTGGCAGGAAAAGCCCCGTCCCTCCCTACACGCGAACGATCCGTCGACATTCTCCCGTCTAGACTTGCAACGACGCATATAGAAAGTTGTAAAAGACATATATTTTTCTTACGACTCCAAATATTTCATCGAATTTCGGGTTTTAACAAAAATTAAATAATATTATCACGTGTGCCAATTGTTGTTTTATAAGTTATGTTTCTTGATAATATATTAAATTAATAGAATTGTAAAATCTTATTAAAATAGAATTCATCAAAAGAAATAGTTATTAAAAAATTAACCTACGTTAAATTAATTTTCAAAGCATAATAATTCTGTAATTCTCATTGAACTTAAAAATATAACGTATTTAAATTTATTATAAGATTACATTTAAAATACCGTATATTTTAAGAAAAAAATTCTTAATTTTATATATGTATATATATATATATATATAATACAAGTTGTGAAGCAGAAGCTAGTCATTAGACAATAGTTAAGAGAAAATAGAAATTTAAGTTAGATAGGAAGTATGATGGAATAAGTGTGAAATGTGAATGTAGGAATGAGTGAGATAAGGAATTAAACCAAGTCCCTCTTCTTGGCAATGTAAGCTGAAGTGAATAAAGATATTATTTATATATATATATATATATAATTAATTATATTCGAATTCTTGAGATATATATATATGGTAGCTACACATTTCGAAAGTTTCATATAATATTAACATTAGACATTCTTCCATAATACAACGCGCTACAGGTGTTAATAAGAATGTGAGAAGATTCTATATAAAAGATTTAACATAATTAGACACGCGCGTAGCGACGAGTATCGCGTTCTTTCAACACTGTTTCACACTGTGCCCCGTTAGCTGCATTTACATGTGCGACAGGCGCCGTAGATATGACGGCATTCTAGTTGCAAGTGCATCGTTCTGTGAATACACCGTTACTCCTAATTGTGAGTCGAGTATCTCGACTTACCTCGGTGCCGTCGCCCTCCGAACGCAATGCACGTTCCGGCCAGCTCCGTTCTTTCTCGTTGCTAGTAACTCAGAACTTTGATATTTACGGCGCCGCGCTTTCGGACTTTTATGCGTCTCTAAACTTTCGCAACAAGCGTTCACGGCTCTTAAAACTTTAATACTTTAGCGTGGAGATTTTAACGCGCGAAATTGATAAAGATGAAGAAAATACCTCGTGCCACTTGTGATAACTCAGTTATATAGAGCGTGTGATGAGGCGCAAAACTAAAGTTGTAACTAAAGAACCGTAAACAAAATTGACGGTAAGGTACAGACAAAAAAAGAAATAAATTACTAAATACAGTAATGAAGGCAAAAGATAAACTATACCTCAAATAATTTATCAGGGATCGTTATTTATTGCATACTGCGAAGATTTACTCATTCGATACTTCTGTTACTCTATAAGTTTTAAATTCTAAACATTTATGCTGTTAAAATCTGACATGCCCATTATCTCTCCTAAGCTAAATGAAAAAAATTAAACTTGTCGTCAAAGGAAAGTTTAATTTAAATACGCTTTTGCTATCCCGATTCTCACGATTTAACGATAGTTCCTGTAACGCAAGAACCATTTGCGGCCACGGTTTCTCTAATCGCTTGCGATTAAATTAATCGCTAATGAGTGGAACCGACACTTTCCTTGATGCAAATATCCATGATTCGTCGGGTTAACTGACCTGTCTATTAGCAGCACATTATCGCCGATCCTCATGTGGCAGTAGCCCCACACCGGTATCGCGTTGAAAGTGATGTTAATGGTGGAGTACTGAATGGGCTTGTTCGCCATGTCTCTAGCGTCCTTTCCGTTCACCTGCGTCACGAATTCGCCCTGGAATTCCGCAGGAAAGTAGCAGCCCACCATGAACTGAGGGTCGTAACCTTGAAGTACTTCGCTTGTAATCACGGTGCCGTCTGAAAGGAAGAGGAGTCTCTATTAGGGCTGGTTGCGCAAACTACCGAGTTTTCACGGAAGAGTCAAATGATGGGTCTGTCTTAACGAGAAAGACTTTTTAATTTATTTTTAACTTATTAACATAAAATAAATTTTTTAAAATTTTTGAATTTTATCATTTTAATCATACAAAAAAACATCGTAAATTATAATTGTAAATGTATGGTCTCTTTAAAATAATTATGAAAACATGATACAATATTTATAAATTTAAATCAATTAAAACAGTTATAAAAATACTTCACAATGTAATGCTCTGAGTTGTAGATTAATTATCTACAATGGGGCTGTATATGCTGCATATTTATTGAAGCAAATTATTGTGGAGTGAATGAACAATCAAGTGAAATGTAACGAATTCTTGTGAGTGATGAGGGGGCGTGGGAATGACCTTAATACCAGCGGTATAACAAAATCCTCAATTAATTTTTATATTGTGGATGACCTTCAAACCGGAAGTACAAGTTCATAACGAGTTTCGTAGCGCTCGAGTAAATAGAAAAATTAATCGTCTGTGACTACAGCTGCACGTAGTCCAACAAACGTGTCACAAATGCTTTGAATCGTTCCAGTGGCAAATTGGCAGATTGTGTCACATGCAATTTAACATCGACAGATGAAAAATAAACGAAAATCTAAATGCATTCTTCCGATTATCACAATATTAATATTCTTTATAATAATAAATAGTTACATTAAGTAAGTATAGTCATAAAACATTATCTCGAAGTGCTCGAAATGAGAAAAGAAATTTTTAGAAAAATGTTAAATCATGGAAAACTATAATAATAACTATAAATATTTTATAATGAAACATTTCTAAAATATTTTAAAATCTTACAATGGAACATTTCATAGTTCACTTAATGCACCATAAAATATAGGATTATATTCTGATATGTTAATTCTATCATTTCTTTTTAATAATTCTGTGATTTAGAAATATTCACCTACTTTGTTCTCTCAATATTCGAGTAATTAAGAATTTCTTCCTCTCTTCGAAAATGACAGAATGCTTCTAAGCAACAAAAAATGTGTATCTATATTACATTAGTAAAATTAATTTTGACTTATGGATTTGTATTTATATTACATTTAAATCTGTATTACATTAATGAAATTAATTTTGACTTATGGATTGAAGTTTTAATAAAATTACTAAAATCTTAGTAGAATTTGCTTTCCCACGACTTCAGCCTTAAAAATCTCAGCGTTTACAGAAGTGCTTAGTGATGTCTCGCGACCTGTCTACAGCACACCCGTGAAACACCGCGGTTCACCGATTGAAAAACGGTTGCCATTATGTTTGGAAGTCGAGCAAACTGTGTTGCGGTCGATCAATTGGTGCCGCTCTTTCCACCGTCTTTCTCGTTACAACCAATGTTCGCGCAAAAAGCGCCAGGTAAATTACTTCGCCCAATGATCCGCAGCCATAATAGAGGCCAAACCGCGAGAGCGGAGCTCTCGCAGTCCGCGCCGTGGGGATTATTAACGAGGACCATTGTGTACGTATGTTGTGTCCCGTCCTTTGTCCGACTCGCTGAACCGCGAACATCCTTCGGTTCGTCCGATGGGCCGTGCAACATTGTAATAGGTAGCGGTTTGAAAACCTGGTCTCGCAAAGGAAGAGGACGAGGCTCACGCACATGACGAATAAAACGTATCCATCCCCGGTTATTATTGTCCCGTGGACTATAATTAACCCCCTCGCGCGCTAGACGATATCGCGCCGGCAAGAAGATATTTCCGCGCCCGAGGAAATGCATCGCGTAACGAAAGGCGCATAAAGCGAAAGGATCTTGCGGGCGCGTGCAAAAAGCGATTGGAGCGTGTCGCAGAGGCGTAATCAAAGTGACAGTGTTTGTCAGAACGCGAAGTACGTAGGAAATAGAAAGAGCTGTTGATTAAATGATTAAACGTTAGTGGACGACGCGTAGGTAGGAATAAGCTTCAACGATTCAAACAGACAACAACAAACAGCCTCGTACTCCTTATTTAGCTCGAAGGAAGTGTTACAGGATTTTTCCTCTTGAGATTTTTATATTAAATCATTAGCCGATTGACGCGGAGGAGTAATTCAAAGCGGAACGTGTTGGAACTTTCTTGATTTCGAATTGTCGCAAGGGGGAAACGCATCGAAAGAGCGGCGGCGCTCTTTAATTTTTTTCCACATGCACGCAAATTCCGGATGTTATTAATTGACCGATGGATAATTAAACCCGGCACGAAGGCCTCGGGCGCGATGTATTCCGCGCGGCAAAAGAAACAAATGATAGGCGGAATAAGAAAAGGTAGCCGCGCTTATGTCCCTTTCATTAAGGGCTACGAACGACGGAAGTGGGATCAAGTTTTTCCCACAAACCCTCCTCGGCAGCATCTATACGCGTATCTTTGTACACACATGTTATTTCCCGGCGATCTGCGCGATTAATGCACTCGCGGCGATCAAGCGGCAATCGAGCGCGCTCGTCTCGATCCTTTTGCGGTTCTCGCGATATTCTCGACGGAGAGCTCACTAAAATTAGATCTTTTACAAAATAATTATCCTTCAAGAAATGAGAGCTGAATAAATCCACTCTTTGGCTTAACCGGTGAATTGCATTTCAGCGAGGAATCTCTTTTAGAAATTCAGAGATTTATAAGGAGAGCAACGTTGAAGTTCAAAGTCATCGCGAGTTGAATCGACTTACGCCTTTGCAAAGGAACTGCCTCAATAAAACTTCTTCCCCAGATCGGGGCATTCTGTCCGACCGATATACACTGCCGTAGCATAGTAACGCTCGCATATGTAACATTAATTTATCTTGAAGCGTAATTTCCGCCTCTAATAGGCGCCATTAATATGACAGTGGGGAAGATCGAGGGGGAGAGAAGAGGGCGAGAAAATCGGTGCGCGCAATCTCGATCGTATTCAATGTCTTCGCATGTTCGAGGGACGTATCCTCCGGGCGACGCGCGGCTCCGTTCTTCAGGGTTGCATTCCTTGCGCGCAACCACCCGGCCGGCAAGCGACGCGTTGCAATTACTCGAAAGACTTTTTGGTTCCGGTAGGAGGCGTTTCTCTCATTCTTTCTTCGCGTGTATGCGTCCGCGCTCTCCACCTTATCGCTTCGCTTCATCTGCATAAAGAACGATCAACTGCTCCTCTTACGTGACCTTCATTCCCGACTCCGCTCTTTACTTCGTTTTTCTCCCCCTGCCTCCGAAACCGCTAGTCAGCCGATCCTGTATCTTACGCATCTCGCAACGATACCAGGTGTTCGCGTGCAGCAGCCTCCCCTCCACGATACATCGGGATTATCGACGAACAGTGGATAATCAATATTCCATTGCTCTCTTTGTGGATCCTCTAATCTTATCTAAAAACCGCGCGCGCGCGTTGCGCTGTAATTAATGAGCAAACGTCACGCATCGATTACCATTTCACGAGAAGTATATTTCGAGATTTGTCTGCTTCTTTTTTCGAAACGTGTCGGAAAGATCTACTATATGGATATCTGCATAATTCCGAGTAATGATGATCCAGTTCTCTAAAATGATCGATTACACGGCATCAATAATTAATTAAATAGAGATAGCTGCAATTTTCTTGGAAGTTTTAGCTGAGATGCGAGATAAAATTAAATTACACAGTTCCGCGAAAGATAGTTTCTCCTTTGATTTATGTAGATGTTGATTATGGTTCTTAAGAGCTTAGGATATCATGTTCGATTTTTTTTTATTCAGGAATGATTATTATCTTTTGTACCGGTTATTAGATATTTATTTAAATGTTAACTCGTCAATATCAGCCTTCCTCTTTGATGTAATTATAAGTTTATTCAAGTGTGATTTATATATTTATCTTAAAGGCTAAATTAATAAAATTTTTAATTTGAATATTAAATAAATCTACGATGCATTCCGAGTAATTTAATTGATCCAAATCGCAATTTCTTCCTATAATTCCGCAGCAAAAGTTGGTAGTTTTATTATAAAAGTACACAATAAAAATGTACTTCAATTACAAGATCTTCTCAATTACGACTAAATGACGTACCGCTCGCTTTCTCGTTGATTCCCTTTTTCCCTTTTCATCTGCTCTTCATCTCCGTCGTGATTACCAGGGATTTTCTTCAATCTTTCCTTCGGCGCTATGCGTTCCTTCGCCGGGCGATTTGAGTTTCATTTCGCGAATTGATACCAGGTGTTCGCGTCCAGGAGGGTCCTTAATCTGTACCTCTTCGTGAATTCTTAATAAGCGCAAGAGGCTCGATATGCCGAATGATCGTGATGGAAATTAGAGGCTTGCGTCTAGAGAAGACGGGGACGCAACCATATATTATTTTAAAGAAGGGCTTGTCTCTCTTTCTCTCTTTCTCTCTCCACGTTATCTCCACCTTTATTGACGATTCTCGGACCAAAAATTTGCAAGACGTGGCTTTCTTTTCTAACCACATTCCTTTCAAATGATCAGAAATTCGTTTTAATTCATAGTATAAAAATTGTTATTGTCTTAACAAATTTTTATGTAATAATACAAAAGAGTATAATTGTGCGAAGATTTCTTTACATAATGATAAAAATTGACTCACAAAGCAAAATAATATGCCCTGTGGCGAATAATAAAATGCGCTCACGTTCAAAGGTTAACGTTTAAAGATTAACGATGAGATTAAAGGATTTGCGAAATTATCAATTTTCTCCCTCCACATCGCGAAATCAGTCGCAATCAAATTAACTCGGTGCGAAGACCAAAGCAATTTCACGATCGTTCATCACGTATTGAACGATGAATCGTCGATCGAGCGGCCTTAAACCTCTCGCGTAATAGAAATTGACGTGACTGAAATTACATTATGAAATATTGGCGATCATTGAATCTCACCTTTGCGCGTGAATTGATAGTACCGTTTTCCCGATATTTCAATCGACATCGCAAGTTCGATTCTACCTCGGGATCTGCGTCTCGGACACTCGACTCGGCTCGCTTCGGAAAGAGAGAACGGTCTTCAAATTGCCCGTAAGATCTACTGGAGAATCGCTTGCACTTTCCATTAGATCAGGGAGGTCAGACTTCAAAACCGTGCGAAAGGTGTGGCCCGGTATATCGAGTGCGCACCGTTGTGGCTAAGATTGTTTAATAACGGCTCGAAACGCGAGGTGTAAGTATGTATGTATGTGTCCGTGTTGTTGCTATCACAATTTCACGATGATTTATCGTAGCCGGGGTCTATCATTTCAAAGGCGTAATGATCGAAAGGCTCGCGGCGATGATATGCTAAGTCAGATGAGAGAAAGTTGTATGAAACTGTTACGTCGAATTTATTTACAAAGGTAATTATATCAAAACTTCCGTATCTTTTTATGCAAATGGGAAATTAAGAAGGATATTAAGCTGGAATGCAACAAAACAGAACTCTTTTTTAATCTCATCAATTAAAAAAAGTTAAATTCTTTCAATTCTTAAATTATTTAAATTCTCTTCTGTAATTGTGTAATATTACAAATTAAAAATTAATACTCAAATCTTATTTAAAAATAATTTATAAATCCTAATCTGTTTCGAATTAATAAAACAATTTGTAAAATTTAAAAAACAATACACTTTTTCATTGCATTATAAAAACAATGCATAATAGCAAAATCTCGACTCTGCCATTGTCATTAAGTGCCACATGCTTCCATTGTACTGCTACAATGCGATTTGTGTTTGCGTAGCATCGGAAAGAACTAAGATTATGGTAAAACGATGCGGCGACCAGGCCACGTTCTACTCCCACGTCTCGCGTCATTATTCGCGGCCGAAAAAAAGGCACATGCACGCATACACGTGAGGGAAGACGGGTTGTGCTTAGCTAAATCTCTCTCTCGGCGACAGAACTCCGATAAATCCCCGGGCGCCGCCGGTTCCGGCGCATTCGAACCTAGGCCGGCACTCGCGCCGGCTGAGGACTTCAAAGCCGTGCGAAAGGTGTGGCACGCGGTGCGGCACGAGGTCCCGGAGTTATGAGGCCTCTCGTGGTTCTCAGGAACCCGAGACCACCGAGTTCGGTCGTACATAATGCGCGGAGGAACGCGCGCGCGCGACGAGCAGGAACGAGCGAGCGCGCGAGCGAAAGAGGCAGGGCGTTACGCCTTCTTCTCCTCTTTCTTCTCTTCTTCCTCTTCTTCGTCTCCTTCGTCTTCTTCCTGTCTCGGTTCTCGCGTCCAAAGCCGCCTCCCACATACCTGTCTCTGTTTGTCTTACCAACGACCGCTCGTCGATCAGCTGTATTTCGAGAACGCGAGAGCCTCTTTCGCCGCTGCTGCCTGGAACGCGGGGAGCTTCTAAGCGTAATCTCCCGCATGCGCGCGTGTCGAGCCGATCCACGTCGAGCGAGCGAGACGTGTTCATCTTTGTGCCTCGGAAACCGGATCACGATTGATTTAACAGCCTCCTTCTTTCGCAGCGTCGTTTGGACTGCATTATCATTTCAATTAAATCCGTTGGTAAATATTTAACAGTTGCGAATAGCATTGTATATATATATACGTATAGAATTCCTTCTGCATTGTATATACGATAGAAAGATAAAATTATGAAGGATCGCTCCCAGAAAGGCAGATTTCTCATCTTGCGATTCAACTAAGTTGCAATTGACTCCCAATTTCCGTATAAATGGCAGATATATGAAAATTAATTCGAAATAATTTTCTGCGAGATGCCAGTGCACGAGTAGGATTCGTCGTTTCTTATCAAACAGCCGGAGATGAAACATCATGAAACATTATGAAACAATTTATCTGAATAATGTAACGCTTATTTAGCAACGATAAAAGATAGGTGTGCGTTCTCGTGACGCAAACGTGCGCGCGACAGGTTTTATTATGTCTGGAAGATCTGCTATCAGGGCGGACTATCAAGGAAACAGTCGCGCGGCGGTTTCGAGACGGTAAATCTTGCATCTGCGGCCGGATGACATCAGCGTCGCAGTTATCTCGGCTGTAAGAATGTGCGGGTGCAAAATCTACGAAGCATCGAGTCTCATGTCGGCTGGTCACCCGAGACGCTTCGCGCGGCACCAAGATGCACGGGATAAGTGCAACGTATGTACCGTGCAACGAGATCACCATCGTGATTCGCGACCCGTTAATGACGGGCTCTGCACGCCTCGTTTGCTTAAGAGAGTACATGACTTCAAATACAGTTACTAATCGCATGTCTGGCGATGTTAGCGCGAGTCTTACGGGAAGATAGCTCCCTGAGATTTCTGAACACGGCCATGAATAGGGATACTTAAGCGATTACTTTGAACCCGTCGTCATCAGAGAGCGAAGAGTTTGCGACACATCAGAATATTAAATCGCGCAACTTCTCCCTCAAACTACCTTAGCAGATTTCGCATTCGAGATAAAATTGAAAGGTCTAGAGCCTCAAAGTGCGGCTATCTCCTGCGCCCACTTTGTTGCACACGAAAGGAAACGCTCAACGTCTTCGATGCCTACACGCGAAATTAAACTTTGCAAATTTCGATAATAATTATTCTTGCGCCCGCGATCTACGTTGTTTCGCGATAAATTAGGATTACACGGACGACTGGTGAAAAAAATTGAAAAATAAAAAATCGCGCAAAAATAGCCGTAACTAGTTTTCAAGCACGCCTTTTAAAATCGAAGGGGGATCTCGGCGCGAGACGGAGTAATTCGTGCATGCATAATTCAGGCACATTCTCGTGCGCCCAAGTAGTTCGCCGAGTAGTAGGGAAACGCGGTTATACGGGCGTGGAGAGAGAGAGAAGATGGTATGAATAATCGAAGTCCACCCAAAGGGGGAAAAAGGAGGACTCCTCGCATTTACGTTTGTCATCTCGACTTGCGGTTATCGTTAAGGAGAAATGCTAAAGAGATCTACCAGCCGGTTGGTCATTCCCGTGTTAGTCACCTGAGCCCGTATCGGAGCTCACAGATAAAGAGTTATGCATATGCACACGAAGATACAGCGCTTCCCGAAATCAGTTCCCGCATGGGGAATCAAGAATTCCATTAAGTTTACATTTAAATTACAATTTAAATTACATGATGCAAACCACATCATTTAGGTATCCAATCATAATGTAAAAGAATTTGGCATTGTTTAAACCTTAATATATTTTGAAAAAATTTTAAGAAAAAATTCTAAGTAAAATCGAGAGAATAAGAAAGAAAATATTTTATTTTATTTTTAAAGATACCTTTAAAGAGTTTGAGATTTCTGTTCAAACGTTTAGTCTGCGAGAAATGCTTTTGCAACACTCTGTACAATTCGCGTGCCTGTAGCCGAGCATATACAAAAGAATCTCGAGTCGATGTTGCATGCCTGTTTACAAGGAGAGCCACCCGAGTAAACCGATACCGGGCTGATAGAGAGAAACTCGAATATAAACCGCATTACAAGCAAAAATAAATCGAAAGTAAGAGCGAGCGAGAAAGAAAGAGAGATCAAGAATCGCCGATTGAGAAAAGCTCTTAATCGATCGCATATTTAGATCTCGATCGAAATTCAATAAATTACGATAATAATAACAAGTGCTGTGTGCTGTGTGCTTTAATTAACATTTGCGCGAACACAATGTTCCTGTTTCCCAATATCTCTCTTCATAACAAATCGGCCTGAAAATATCTGTCTCCATCGTCAACTTTGCTTTACAGTGCAGTTACACAATACTTTTTGCTACGATATGTACTTTCAATAAAATTATAGATCTCTCTTTAAAATTGCAGATCTCTCTTAGCTTTTTCAAAAGATTGTAATAACATCTCCGATTTGATTGTAATAACATCTCCGAACACACACTTTCGGAGCAATAAAATTTAGTTCAATCTCTTCTAAATTGTTAAAAATAAACATTCAACCGAGGAAGACTCAACCGTGCTTATTCACAGCGAGAAGATCTACATTGAGAACTTCGAGGAATGCTGAACTCGAACTGACGCGTGAATGACCAACAAGATATGAATTATAAATCTCTTCTGCGCTCGCGTCAGAACTCATCCGGCGCGACTACGTCGTCCCTGTCGCCGTGGTTGTCGCATTGCTCGGCTTGCGTGTCCAGAACAGCATCGCAAATGCTGCTACCTTCTGCGATACATAAACGAGCCCACGGACGCGATAATGGGCTCCGCAGTGCGCAGCTGGAGAGATGCACCGTGGTCATAATAAATTATTCCCTACTCATCACCGCTCGCCCTTGTCGATGGATGACAGATGGATGTACCGGCGCGGGCCGCCGCCGTGCGATGGCCTCGTCTGTCGATGCAATTGTGGCTCGACGAGAGAGGGACACGCTCATATTTCAATCGCGCATTTCATTCCCCCCGCCGTTCCAGCACGTGCACGCATTCCGCACCTAACAGTGACAGCTAGTTTGATTTGCCACTAATGACACATCTTCCGTTCCTTACGATAATGATATTGGTCTTTCCCACATTAAAAAAAAAAATTTATGTACGTGGAATCCGTAAATCTTAAAAGATTTTACTCTTATATTGACCTCAAAAGGATTCCTCTCAAATCAAGAAAAAAATAACACAAACAAGAGTATTTAAGAGAAAAAAAGTATTTTTCACTTTATTGAAAGAGGAATATGCTGTAAAACAGTAAGCTTAAAATATGAGATTATAGGAAAAATCACTGTGAACGTAAAATTTTTTTTTGGATGCATACTAGTCCATTTGACAGTCGAATAAGATGTCCTTCCGTCGCCGAAATGCACGCGGCATGAGAAATTCCGAGTGCGTGATTGAGGACCAGATCATGGACCGGAATGGCAACTGGCAAATTACGGTGAGGTAAATTCTCACGAGTAGTGCATGCCTCTCTTTTCCGCTCCCTCTCTCTCTCTTTCTCTCTCTCTGTCTTACCCTTTCGAGCGCAAATGCGCAAACAGTGTTACAAAGTCGTAACGGCGCTATTATCTGCTTAAAACCACACGCAGACCGATTACGCGCCGGGTACCAGCGCCTTCGTCACGCTATCTCGACGCCCTTATTTAAGGGAGCGCCGACCCACGGGTTCAAGGAAGAGAGAAGGAGAGCGCGCGCTATGTACATGTAGTATCTACTGTACTAGCTTGCGCGTGACCCACCAGATATTTGCTATCTCCGCTGGAAAACGAGCGTTTCCGGCGGCGACGGCGATGCCTCGCCTTTCTCGTTCCGCGTCCTCTGTTTATCAAGCCATGGGAAAGGTAACCTCGCGTATCTCGCTTTCCTTCCTCACGAGGGAAGGCGGACGCGTCATCGGGTTTAAGGACCCTCACGCGACGCCCGGCTCTTCATCCTACGGCAAGCAGAGAGAGAGAGAGAGAGAGAGAGGCAAAGAGAGCGCCGCATTCGGAAAGATTATTACATCGTAAAAGTTCACAGTCGCGAAACTTGTTGCCATAAAATTGTAAAAACGATTGCCACAAATTAGTATTATAAATGGCCATAAAAATTGTTACGGTATAAAATTATTATCATCATCCTCTTGGATTTTTTTTACATTAAATATGTGTCCGAGGAGAGTAGTTTTCTGGTATCTTCTTAATTGCTGCTCCTCCTCGCTCGTAGCTACCTTGTTGAAGATACTTTTTTTACACAAGTCCGCAGTTGTGGCTGTTTCGCAGTCCCGTTAAAAACCGGCGGTGACATTTCCTATCGCTTTAATCCAAGATAATTTGCGTCGCGGAAGCTGACACAATGTGAAAATTGCTAAGAGCACGATGTAGATAGGACGATAGCGAATGCAGAGGAGCCGCGCGGCGTTTTACGCGGGTTTCCGCGGAAGTGAGTCGTCCGTCATCTTATCCAGTCATCAGATCGGGTGTACCGCGGAGGTGTGCTCTCGCGGTACTGGGGAAAAAGAAAAGAGTGAGATACAGCGAAATAGGATAAGGTCTCCAACGCCATCGTGAGCAGGCTTCTGCCTACGCGCCGTTCCTCGCCCACTCGCGCGAGACCCTTGGAAGGCGGAAGCGAGCTATTAGCGAATCCGGCATCTTGTTCCGCCGCGATCACGCGCTTCTTCGCAATCGCCCCCGAGATTTTCTTTTTCTTCTACGTTCATCAACACTGATCGAGAGGCGCGACAGCGCGCCGGAATTTCTGAAGGCGGATCGTGCGATCGCACGTCGTTTAATTCGCGTCGATTCGTCTCGGTTGGCCTTTTTCTTCAGCCGAGTCTCATTTCCTGTCGTCCGAGGATTCCGAGAGCGGAAGAGATGACAAGATGAAGAAGCGTGTGTTCATGATGGAAGCGCGACGCATCTTCGCCAGAATTTTTATTTATTATTTATTGAATGAATTTCGCTTTTGCACCATATATCTTGATTTGAATGAGTTTATCGACGATGTCTCGCGAAATTTTAAGATTACAGAAAATTGTATAAAGTATGTCAAACAAATAAATCGGACTTTATAATTAACATCGCTCGCTTATGCAAGTAATTAATGATTATTTCTATATTAAAAGGTTGGAGAGCCGATTTAAATTTTCCTATTTTATGGATTTTTTTACATCTTCGCTTTCACATCTCTTCGTGAAGAGAAAGATTATAATTTTACAGTCTAAAACACTGTTTTCAAATAGACCAATAATGAAACGGAGTCAACATTACAGAAATCGAAAAAAGCCACAGTAACAGATCTGCTGCAAAAAATTGATTAATCCTCGACGAATACCCCTTTTTACCAAGTCATTATGTATTAGTTCGTTTGATGCATGACGATTTGTTTCATCATCATCGCGACATGCGCGAAGGATCAAACGACTCTCACTTCCGGCCAACGAGAAATATTTCTTATCGTAAAAAAAGGCGAGAGAGCGTACAACAGTACTTCATTTCATAATTATGCAATACCGTAAAATCGAGATTTACGACCATAGCAATGCGCATAATTTACAGATATTAAAATTCAGCCTGCGGTATGAAAGAGCTTCCTCCAAATGAAAAAAACATATTCGAACGAGAAAGAAGCATCTTTAGAATAGAAACGGCCAATTTATCTTTAATTATTTTTAAAAAATTTGTGTAACTTTAACTTCACAATAATATTACGTTATTCCTTATTAATTTTTATATCATGATATTTGATAGTTAGAAAATATAATATTTTTACAAACATTCTTTTTTTAACATTTTTTTTAATGAACATTCTTAATTCAATTCATGTTCAACTATGCTTGATTTTAATGAATGATATCAATGAAATAGAGCTTAATTAGGGATGGCTACCAGTATATAATTAGGGAACCGCGGGAGATCCGTGCGCTCTCGTTTATTGAGTAACTATTACGGGAAATTAACGGCAGCGAGGCATGGCGCGCGGCTCTACGCTTTCTGAAGACGGTCTACGAGGTGAAAACTAGCGGCGCGGGGAAGAATGGATCTTTTGTTTCATTCTGCTCAATGGCCGAAAGTAGCCGACCTGCGCGAAAGAAATCCTACTACGCGAATTTAAAATTCAATAGAATTTGCTAATTAACAACTAAATGCAGAAATCCATGTGAAAACCGAGAATTTCTTTTTTAACAATTATTTCAATTAATACCGACGAAATCACTTTGATAAAGTATTTATTATTTCTTGTCTCTTTGAAATGTCGACAATTTTTATAATCACGTTTCTCGAACGAGCTTTTCAACTGTGACTAATGTATTTGCTATTAAAAATTACTAAAAATTACTAAAAATTAGCTAAAAAACAAAAAAAGGGAGGCTTGGGCAAATTCTCATTAGAGTAAAAAATCAACGCGTTCCTTTCTCACGTCGCTCTCTTGTCCACGATGTTCCCATTTGAAGACTCACTGAACTGTATTGCAAAACACTGGCTGGCCGGCGAGAATTTTTTTGAGACGTGCGCGATAAAAGTCCGCTGTCCCGTGCATCGAGGGAACCACTACGATCCACATCCGGTGGTCCGGTGGTCCGGTGGTCCATCTCCCGCTCGCCGCGTTTTTCGAGGTCGGTGAGCTTGCAAAAAGTGACCTTCCCCGATCTTAGCAGCATCCTTCATCGAGTCCTCATCAGATAGAATCGGCCGGGCTTTATGCGCCATATGGTCCAAAGAAATATCGTACCCACCCGCCGTCCATGGGCGCCCACCGAAAGGGACTCATTTGTCACCCTTTGTCAACAATCATCTCCGTAATGAAAAATGCATTCTTTAATAATAGGTTTGCTTCTTACATGTGGCTTTATTAATAAATGATTTTTATGTTCTCAAGTAAAGATCAATTGTTTTACTTAGGTGAAATATAAAGATTATGTAGCTCTTACTTTATATTGAATTAAAAATATGATTCGTGGTACAATGATAACGAAGAAGAGAAATATAAATCTTACAAGAGTATAAGATTTATATTTCTCGTAGTAAAGAGTAGAATTAAATGGCTGTAATTAAGAAAGAAAGAGAAACACAGAAGTTATAGGGCTAATTTATAAAGCAATTTACTGCCTACGTTAATGAAAGAAATTTCTCTGCTCCCCTGCTCAGCAGGGTAATCAGGAACAATGTATCCAAGAGCGAATATTAAGAACAAATTACACTGTCGTGTCGCGGTGTACTGAATAGGTGTATAACGTGATCAAATATGGTATGCGAAAACCTTCCGGCGGAAGATTAAAAGTTATCCGGGGCGCCCATGGGCTCTCCTCTGCCGGTGCTCCTCCCGTTGGCTCATCATCGTTAATACGAAGCAACCGTTGGCAGATGCCTGATTCCCTCTTTACACAACTTTTTTCCCCATCTCCACCTCCTCCCGGTTCCTTCCTTGTAATTACCGATCGCCTCTGACGGGATCCAGAATTAAGAGCTTCCGCGGGACAAAGCACACGGGTATTACGGCGGTTTGTGCTTCCACGAACCGATCGCGCCGATCGTGCCCGACAATTATCTGAGCAGTATCGAGCTCGGGAAATCGGACTTGACTTTGATTTTGTTGCATTCTCGAACGAGTTATCCGTAACTCTCGCAAATTGCAATGTATTAGCGCGCACGGAATCCTCGTTAGATAAATCCGATAAAAGTACATCGGTACATCGTTTCATAAATTTTCTATCCGCACGCAGAAATTATGCATATAAATTTTCTGTAATTAACATTCCTCGATTATTCTCTCTTTCCGATTTTATATAAATTTATATAAATTTCCTTTTTTATTTTTAAAATTATTACGGTCGTTTTTAAAACAAAAACATGAAATAATTAAATAATATATATTATCAAGATAGATTTCATAAAATAATTCGCTCGAACATTACATAAGACAATTGTCGAAACGTTATCGATATGTTACAGAAAGAAGCTTATTGCTAAATAAAGCGGCAGAGCGGAAATGACAGAGAGAATCGATTTCTCACGATTGCTTCGGAATATTTGGTCGGTACAAAACAGAAGGAAGAGGATGAGATACTTCCGATGTCAGACAACAAAGTTGAAGTTTCAGATGACAGTGTGGGACATCGGCACGGCACCGTCAAAGGGAAAGAAAGAGGGAGAGCGAGTTACCACAAAAATCTTCCCGCGAGTCTTTCAGCCGGACGAAGAAGCCTCGCCGGAAGTCGGTCAACCTAAAAGACCTAAAAGATCAGCTTGGGAAACGAACAGCAGAGGAAAGGGAACCCGCGAGAGCCACTCATCGTCGTCGTCGTCGATCTGCAAAAATCCGCGAGTTTTTGTTGAAAAAGTTCGCGAACCTTTTACAATACCGAAGATCTCTCTCGCGTCCTACTTTTATTCGCAATTTTTATCGCTCACAATCTGAGAGTGCAAAAATACGCGTATTGTTTCGCGATAAAAAAAAAAACATCAAAACCATAACCCGTCATTTCGCTCGAGATTATTTCCCTTGCAACACTGCACTGGCTCTCGTGCCAAGCAGAAATCGCATCACCCTCTGGGCGTGCTCGCGAGGCTCGAGGATGAACGGAGGAATGAGTGGGGAAAAAAAGGAGGAAAGAAGAGGAAAGGGCGAGCGATCGTCTCGCGTGAGCGATTCACGGATGCGACTCCCGATATCGGGTGTGCAGCAACTCCGCGTGCGCGCGCGCAAAAACGCATTATGCATCGCAGCAAGTACTTCTTCGCTATCATCGGGAGCGCGATACAGTTCCCAAGCCTGCAGCGCGAACCAACAGTCACGCGCGAAGGCCTTGAGAGCAGCTGGAGGCCTCACCTTGGCATTCTTCGGTGCGATTAGGGTCGCTTAGAAGCTCCGGATGCATTATGGATAGGGTGCATATCTCCCTAGTCAATTAAAGAGCGTGCGCGTACACGCGTGTACGTTCTCTTTTCTCTCTTCCTTCCTCGCTCTCTTTCTCTCTACACGCTTTCTCTTCTCCAGCAAATCGCTCCTGCTCGTTCCTTCATTTGCTCCGCTCATCATCGTGCCATATACCTGCGCTCATTACGAGAGGGCCCGCCTGATGAGAAGGCGCACACGACTGTTCGTGATTTCATGGGTCAAAGCGGCGAGTCGACGGGCGATTTGCGTAAGGACAAGCTAGTTGACTGTCGTTTGCGTTTTGCATGCGACCGAATAACTATTGACTCTTAATAATTGATATTATTTGACAATTCCGATCGCAAATACACGTTTCAACTTAAAAGAGATTAAAAATTAAAAAGAAAATCTGTCATTCAACAATTCTTATGTTTATCTATCAATTATGTTTATATATCAATATTTATATGTGTCTAATTCTTAATTAGTATTAATTGATGTATCAATTTCATATTTCAATCATGTTATATTGATGCTATCTCATTAATGTGTTAATTTTGTAAGATTAAAAAATTATAGCTGTTGAGATCAAAGCAAATTGTTTTCTTATTAAGCTAAAGTGCGTCTCTGTATGTCCTTGTCGAATGGGTATCTTTGCACGAGTCGTTGTAATCATCATATTAATGTGTCCACCAGCCGCACGTGCCATGAATGGGGATCACTCACGAGGGGAGTATCATTCACTTTGTAATGGCAATCGGCCGTATACGCGAGCAGGATTGTTAGTCTACGATCGGCAAAGTCTTTCTCTAAATATAATCGACCCGTTTCCGGTCGTCGTGCACAAGCGGCAGAAGCTGCTAACTATAAATACCTGAGTTCGAGCATGCGTAACCGCAGGAAGTTACACGCACGTAGAAACGTAAACGCGTGTAGCAGTTGTCGGCGAACAAGTGCATGTGTCGAAAATCGAAATACCCCTGAGATCAAAATTTCAATCGAACGCCTAGTATCAAACTAGTGCCTTATCATCTTAAGAAATAATAAATAGTCGGACAAGGATTAGTTAAGTACGATATGTTACATACTCTCTAAAAATGAATCAGTGAAGCTCACTGTCAATCAGCGATTATACACTGATTGTCAGTATTAAATATAGCACTGAAAAATTCATTATATTTAACACTGACAATCAGTATAATCGCTGATTGACAGTCAGTTTCACTGATTCACTTTTAGAGAGAATCATTCTTATACATTTCTTTTTAATTAGATTAATCAATTCGCATCAAATATCTCGAGTTATTTCATTGTTACTTTATTGATTCTATCTGTATAGTAAGCTTTATGTAAATCTATCTGAAATATTATTTTGCAATATATATTTATATTACTGCGAATTTGATATTTATCCTTATACATATATTAAGATATGCTGTTACGACGTGTTTTTGTTATTAAAAAATTCTGGATGTCATTATCACAATTTCTGGATTAAGCATATTAATTTACTGTAAAAATAATTTTTTGCAATTATATCACGATCGATATCACGATATTAATTTCTCGGAAACGAACAGACAGGATGTGTTTTATCATTCTTAAGAACTGTACCGATAAAATAAAACGATATTAAATTATTTAAAGATGTAAATTGTGTAATTATGTTACTTTATCGCAAGAGTGAATTCTTATTTGATGTCGAGATATCTCTCCCTTTAAAAAAATTTAAATTCAAAAAATTATTATCGCAATTCGAGATAGTGTTCAATTTTAGCATTGGCTATTTACATGTATAATTAAATAAATCGCATTAATTTGTAGTAGAAATTAAAATTCTCATTTCGAAGCGCTGAAGCGTAACGCTTGTTCTGTCTTCTCGAAGATCGAAAGCATTGTCGTTTATTCCAAATAAATGCATTAATCTAATCCTGAGATAGTTTGTTTGCAATCGGTCCGACATTGATCTATCGCGCAAATTAATTTTCAAATTAATTCACGACGAACGTATCTCGCTAGATGCTGCTTGATACACGTTCGCGGATTCTTCCGAGCGAATTCTCAACGATACAGGTGCGACCGTTCTGATAAGACTTGCAGAGGCGGCTGCTGTACGCGCGGCAGGAGATGACGCAAGCTTGGAAATCCTGCCGAGCGACGGCAGCCAGGCAAATTGCGGTGCTTCTCTGCTGGAATAAATTTGAGCGGAACGCGTTCACTTTCCTTTCCTCGTTAGCATCGCACCGATGTACGATCTCGTTAACGAGCCTTCGGCGACTGAAAACGCGAAGTGTGTATCGATATTATCGCCGGACATCCTGTTCTCCCGATTCCTCATTAATCGATTCCCATTAATTTTTGCCGCAACAAAATTCCTAACCGTTAAGACGACTGTCGGTATTCGTCGTTCAATCGATCGAGATCGCGGAATTTCCGACGAGAGACTATTTGCAAACATCAGTTTTGACTCGGCCTGTGCCATTTTCTGACAAATTAAGTTTCTATCACAAAAAGTCTCGAGCGTGTGAACGCATACGTTATTTCTACGCGTATAATCGAGGAAGAAACAATAATAGTCGGGTCGATCGTTTCCACAAATTACGAAGTACCACAATTTCCTACGACGTCGGTGGCGGCTAATTGCCAAATTAGAAAGAAGCCACAGCAATCTGTTTCGTGTGCCAAAGAACTTCCGCTAACGCGTATAATGAGCACGTTATGAGAGAACTAGGCCATTGCGATTTAATTTTCTGCGATTAACTTTCTGATGTTATTAAACAACATATGTATACTTAGGCAAACCGAACGAGTTTCTCATTAAATCTTATACCGGATTCTAGCATTTACAAAAATATATAGATATTAAAACAAAAATATAGATATTAAAAAACAAGTAATCGCATAATTACTTGCGTTTTTATTTTTATCAGACCATCCTAAATGAGATTTTATAAATGCAATCAATAGGAACTTGATGATACAAAGGAGGCGGCATTAATTAAGAATATTAATGAATCGTAATTTTAAATTTGTTCAAGAAGTGTATGTTAATACAAGAATTTTTTTTCTGTGATGCATTACAAATTCCTCATTACGGTTTTAATGACTGACGATAAAACGACAATAAACGTCGCTTTAAAAATAAGACTCGTCGATCGTAGCTTACTCTGCGAGAACAATTCGATCGTGAATCTTCAAAATTCAAAAATGAGATTTGATACATATGGAATGCGAGCTGGAAAATATTGTAACGGTGCAGTGAATTAATTTAAATTAAAAAAATACAATTATTTGTAAAATACAATAATTTTGTCTTTTTTTTAAAGAAATATAATCATGTATATCTTATAATATAATGATTACATTTTTTAATGAACACAAAAAGATTGAATCTGAATTTATAGGGGGGGGGGGGGCATTATTGACACATATGAAAATAAATTTATCTTTTATTTAATATTTAATGATATTGATAAAGAATAATGTATTCTATTAATTTTTATTCTTTATCGGCCACTTCCGCTCCTAGTACACGCAAAATAAAAACGAATCCAAAAGACAAGCGGTCGGGATAAGAAATATGTCTAAATATAAAACGCGGCAGGCGCGTGATGAAGAGTTCGTTGAACAGCGAAAAGATTGAGGAAAGCCAGCGCGCTTTCTGCTTTCATGTCGAGAATTATTGCGGCCGTTCGACGCCACAGATCCGTCCGAAACTATGTTTCAAAATCTTCAAAACATCATTCTGAGACGTAGGTTTTCAAAAATAGGACCGTGGATGACATGTTTACACGATCGGTTATGAATGACGCACTCTTGTTTAAGAACTCACGAAAATAAAAAACGGAAAAGGCCGGAAAGGATATTAGCAACCTCGAATTTATCGCGGTGTGAATAAATCTCGTGAAACTAATTACGGGATGGAAAATTTTAGAATCCCGTTTATGTGCTTTGAAATTCAGATTGCGTGCGATATTTCTGCAATACTGATTTTAATGTACACTATTAAACGGTCTCGATGATAAACATCGCGAAACTACATGAACGTGCGTAACCGTCTGCTGTTAAACGCGGCCCGATATGTAGCATTTAATTTCGCGAGAGTGCTCGTTAAATTTCATTATGATGCAATTAGTAATGCCGGAGCGGCTTTGCAGAATATTATACGATTCAGACTAGGCTCAGACGCGCGTGCCATATGCGCCATTTGGATCATCGCGAAAGGATGTTCGCGAAGCCCAGGAAGGAGGAAGCAACTCGAATACGCGATCTTTGGAAGAGAATGTGCATCCGGGTCTCCTCCTTTTCGCATATGGCGGGACGCTCCCGTCAGAAGGTAGAAATTTATCAACCAGCTGAGAGAAGGGAAACGAAAAAAACTGAACGTGCGACACGAGATGGACACGTTGCAATTTACACTTTACCATGCAACGCCTGACCGACACAGTGTTCTGTAGAAGTGAGTAGTTAATTATCTGGATAGTTATTCCCCAAAAAAGCGAAATAAGAATGAAAGCAAAGAATAAGAATTTCTTGTTTTAATTCTATGATATAAAGAGTTTCCAGATATTAAATTTTTACATTGTTTAATATAAGAGTTCCTTATTCGATTTAAAAAATTGTTAAATATTGTGTATGTATTTAGTTATAATTTTCAACTTTTTACTTTAAGACATTAACTTAATTTTATTTTATTATTTTAGAAGTATGAAAATTAAAAAATTAATTGAATTAATGCAATGGAAGATGGATTTTTTGAAGTTCTGAACTTTTCGCGTATTCCGTAATCTTATTATAATCATAAGATGATACTATTGTCATTATGCAACAGGATTTCCGTCTCCTACTAATTGCAAGTACTTAATAAAAATGTTCTATTATTATTACTCTTAGTAAATAACCTATCGTCGGGTTTCCCTGTGAATCATCGTCCACGCACGAACGAATAGCGTTCCAATGGCACACGTAACGTCTACGAGAAAGTAGAAAAGAATACATTTGAAACGCATGACACATTCGACGCTCTTGTGTCATAAGACACAATGTATTCTTCGTCAAGAAAAAAAGAAAAAGAAGAACAGAGTAAGAAAAGAAGATGAATACATGTCAGACATCTCATTGAACCTATCATCGAATTGAGAATAATTAATACTTCTCCTAGTTAATTTTTGTTAAAAAAAATATAAAGAAAACTGAAGAAAAAAGATATACAGAAAGCTTACGATTTTCATAAGTCTTAAAATAAGAATAATAAACACAATTGAAGTATTTGTTACATTTTGTTTTTCTTTTTAATATTTTTCATTGTTGACGAGCGATAATAAAATATTGTCAACGCTTCGCGAATCATTTTGCGGATCGCTCTATGAAACGTACAGCGCGAATACTCTCTCGCGATAAAACGTACTCCGTAACTGTCGGTTTCTCAGTGCGTGTACTGGATATACGAATTTGGCACTCGCGCTCACAACTGTCTCGCCCGAGGCGTGTGAACTGGTTTCCTTTTCTAAGGTGGCCGCAGAATAGACCGTCGGAATGCGCGGAGGGTGCATGTCGAAAGCGAGACGCGTCATTGTCTTGACAGAGGCCGGGTTCTGCAACGGCCCGCCGTTCTTCCTCGTTTAACGGATCTGCATAGATCGATCTGAGCGAAAGCGAATAGCGCGAAGCGCGGCGGAAACGATCCGTTCAGTCTGTATCGATCGCGAGGGTTTCGTAATCTTCTGCATAGTAAATATTGTGTTTCATAACGAGCTGGTAAAAAGTCAGTAAAAGAATTGAACGTGAATATAATTAAATACATTGTTCGTTATTGCTGTATAGATAAGTTCTTCTTTTCTTCATATAGACGGAAAAGCGAAAAAGATGTATGTAAGCGCGGATCACAGGGAAGTTGTAAGAGAAGTTTGCGAGGTTTCCTGCAATCAGGAAAAGATTTAAAACTGCATTTTACGATAAAGATAGTATTAAGACTCGCTTCATGCTTGGAATAATCTTCCGGACGTCTCCATGATTTGTAGGTAATTCGAATTATGAATGCAAGATAGATTTAAGAAACGCTTTCTTGCCATGCACGCGGTTAATGAGAGAGGAGTAGAAAGATGCTAATAGCATCAATTGCATAACTCCGATTTACTGTTTAATTCTTGAAATAAAAGCGTCATGTACAAAGAAAAACAATTTTTAATTAATGATAAGTCAAATGTCCATATTGGAATGTAAGCTTTCGTATCAGATTACAGAAAAAAAGTGTTATTTAAAATGAAGACTCGAATATCTACGCAAATACTATTTCCGTCGCATTCGTCGTCACGTTAATTGCGGGAGATTGCGCTGACGTGAGTTGATTTTCTGACAAACTCGTCACGATGCGCCGAAGAGAGGCGCCGAGCGCCGAGCGCCCGTTCGTTCGCGATTAGTCATCTCATCAACAGTCGAGAAAAAGAAGAAGGAGAGACTCGAACGGGCTGACGTGACGTGTCCTCCTTCGGTGTGCAGCTTCACGTCCGACAACGTAATCGAGGCGCATGCTAAGAAGCCGGATCGAGGTTGTCAGGTCGTCACACTCGGTGTGGCAGTGCAACAATGACCGGCGGAATGAGCGAAGCGGAGGAGAGTCGGCCGGAAGCTCCTTATAATCCGCGAATGCCTGCATTGCTGCAACGCGGGGACTCCTGGCATTTAGAATCTCGCCATGGCGACCGGGCGGCACACAAAAGTGGAGCCTTGAAATTCGGGGCGGGGATCGCGATCGCCGACGCGAAATAGCGGCGCGTATTTCGTCCTGTACACCGGATGTCTTTTCAACTAAGAGAGCCGAAGCCTAAGAATAGTGGCGGTTGCTTTAACGGCGCGGCGGGTCGCCGCCGACGTCGTTGGAATTACATAATACGAAGTTAGAGTCCTTCAAAATTCAATTTTGTATTGTTGTAATTTTTCATAACGTACATATATTTGTGATTTTTATTCACGATGATAATTATTCACGAGTGAATATTTATCCTTTGAACAGTAAAAATAATTTGCGCTGATAAATAAGAGCCTAAGCAGAATAGCTCATTTATTATTTCAGGATATGGTTAATGTTTTGGTCTAAGTCTTTGTCTTAAAGTAATGCATAATATTGACTTATGTATAAAGTCTTATGGATATAGATAGCGTAACGCTATTTATATCTATAGATAAAGCTAATTGTAAGTTTCCATCAAACATACCTTGAAATGATAAGTCAGCCATTCTACTTGGACCTTTCGAGATATTTCGTCTTAATTTTGTTTTATTCACGGAGACACTTCCGGCGCCGAGATTTCTCGCTGGCGACGTCGGAAATGACTCGGACCTTGGGTGCGGCGCGTTTCGCCGAAATGGATTTTCGAAGGATGTCGGGGCTGTTGCGAGGAGCTGTTTACGTTTTGCAGAATGGATCGCAAATTACAATGCGATCCTTCTTTGACGCGGCAACATCTGGTGTACCTTCTTGCGGTAGACGCCAAGACTTCCCCCTTCGGATCGCGTGCAAGACGGGCCACCGTGTATACATACGCCTCTTGTATCATGCGAAATTCCCTTGAATTTTCGAACGGATGTTCTAAGCCGAGTTTGTCATCCACACGGGGCCCCAAATAGACGCCTCGCGTGAGTTGGAGCCGGACCCTTTCGGGCCTGCTTCAAACTGCAGGCTCATTAAAGTTTCGGATTCTATACGATCATTATTAGTAATTTTCATATTCGCGAGGGAACAATGACAACGGGAATCTTCAATAATAGGACTCCCTCACAACTATCACATTTTTGTGATCCCCGCGCGTCGCTCCCTCGCTCCTCTCCCCATCATTTTTTCGACGGTCTGCTCGAAATGAATTCTACTTCCGTCGACTATAGCATCTAGAAGACTATGTTTATTATCATTACAGCGGCGTCGTCGTCTGCAATAATACCAGGTAAAGGCTACATTCCGGCACCTTAATAAACCTTAATTTATGTCCCACCGTGGCTCGTAATTTCCGCGTGCAATGCGTAACTGCGACATAGTTTTTTCTTTCTCTTCTCATCTCTAGCAGTGTTGGTGCGTATTTTAGATTGTATCATCGGGCTGCTGAAAATATAATAAGCTAATATTTCGCTGCCTCGTCCTGTGTTTCAGTAAACATTTCAGATTTCAGACAATTCCTTTTGTTCCTACGGTAATAAACCTACGGTACGGAAGAAATCTTGTAATTTATCTTGTAAATTATTTTTTAATTTTCTTAAGTTTTATATTATGTATTAGATAATTATGAAAATTCAACAAATTTTCGTTTAAAAGAAAAAGAAACGTTTAGCTTCTTGCTCGGAATAGTATTTCCGATAGAATTTTTAATCGAATTTGATGTAAGAATATTAACTTTACTTCAGTTTATTCACAATTTACAATTACATATTCCTCAAAAATACCAGACTCAACGATAATATTCGAAACGAAATTATTGTCCTTCATATATGTATGCATAAATATTTACAGTGTTTCTCAACGTATACGTTCTGACATATCTCACTCTCTCTCTCTCTCTCTCTCTCTCTCTCTCTCTCTCTCTCTCTTTCTTTGTTCCGCAATCTGAGCGTGGAAAGGAAGACCTTTCGTGGTTCGAACTTAGTTAAGGCTATCATTTATTATAATATCTATCCGGTTACGGGTCATGCTTTCGGTTTGTTGGGGGTTTCTTTATTAAGGTTTCACCGTAGAGTCACTTTACGCAAAACCTATCGCGTGCTTCAGACATAACCAGCATATGCAAGAATGTACCGAGAAATACATGAGCAAAAGGTAATGGAGGATTTATTTCCTTTCTATTATTGTCGTATCATACATTGCATTTTTTTATATTTCCGTTTGCGATCACGCATTCTTTCCACTGAAAGATGTCGACAGTAACTTTAAGTTCAAAAATATTATATAAATAATAAATTATGTATATATAATAAAAATAAAAATTATATTAACAATATGTGCTTTGATTAATTATTATCACTATTAATGTAATATAAAACAAGAAATTAATAAATTAACATTTTTCATGTTATTATTAAAAAAACCTATTTATTTTGTATTCTATTAAAAAAGTTATTAATTGAAATAATTTATATTGAATCATTTGTAAATGCAGCTTGAGCGTTCAAATTCTACGATAATATTGGCTAAATTTGATAGAAACATGAAAGATTTTATTAGAATTTATGACTCTAATTAATCTCCAGACTATGGTGTTAAAATATCATCAAATAAAGTAATGTCGGACCACCTTGGATATACGTATGTAAGAAAGATAATTTCCGATTACACAGGCACACAAAAAAAAGTGGTTTGGCTGTATACTAGACTAGTGTATTCCTATGTATTTTGACCCGCTGAATCCAAATCCGAAGTCAGAATTGGTAGTTTAGCTCCTTGTTCCGAGCAAACCTCAAAAAAAAGATCAAAATTTACGGAATTTTGACCATTTTTTGAGGTTTGCTCGGAACAAGGA
>VBVR01000697.1:0-43194 GCA_011638315.1 Tetramorium parvispinum | reverse complement strand
ATAAAGAAACTTTGAAAAAATCTCAGCTGTAATTTACATCAAACAATTTTAAAATCTGTTTAATCCTTAATTCGATAATATCTATTTTATTCAATAATATCTATTCTGAGAAAAATTCACAAAAATTATATATATTGTACTTAAAAAATGTAAAATCAATTGATATATAAAATAAATTAATAATATATAAATAAAATATGAAATTGTGTACATAACTTATAAAATATAACACAAATAAAGGGTTAATCACCCGCTATCATACAATTATTGATTATCCGATCCTAATTTCGTTAATGCAAGACTGCAACGCATATTCTCGTGTGTTATCTAATATACGTATCACTGCCAGATTTAAAAGTCGTTTAAAGCGCAATAATATTTTGTAGTGCACACTGAGGACGGTATAATCGACACATAAATATTGCATAGATACATGCAAAAGACGGATATAAATTACACAATTTCACGACGGCAATATGAAGTACGCCATTATTTATCGTTAAAGTGAAATAAAATCGTCTCGTCGTCTGAAACGCGAAGCGCGCAAACGAATAAACTTGCTTCTGCCGTTATCTGGAGAGTGCAAGGAGAGCGATATTAATCTTTCTCGCCTCGACGAAGAAAAGCCTGTCGCGAACGCACTTGCGCTATTACCTTCACTAGGATGTGAAAAATCGATTGATTTGCACGTCCGGAAAAATTAATGCAATCTAGAAAGAAAATTAAATATTCGACGGAGATAAATCTACTTTAAGTGTTATTATTAATCTAGAATTTTTAAACAATACGTTTTCTTATACATGTTACACGTTAAAATTACTTTTTCAAATTAGAGATTTATGAATTTAATTTATTGTGATATACGTTTTGGATGATAGAAAAACCATTTAAATGAAAAAATATTTTAAAAAACAATATTATATTTTGCAAGAAAACAACAACTCACCCAGTAGTAATTTAAAATGCAATGCTGAGTTAAAATTATATCTTGCACTTTATACAAAAATTAAATATTTAGTTATATTAATTAAATTCTACAATAAAATTAGCAAAAGTATAAAAAAACAATTATGTAGAAAAGTGAGAGACGTTTGCAGCAAAAAATTTAACTTTGATAAGATTATATTTAAACAATAGAATGCACAATAAATTGTAATATATTTCCGCACGGAGAATAAAAATGGCTTAAGGTTAACGATACCGCGATGTGCATGCAATCTCAATCTCACGGGTAAATCCTTCTTCGCGGTCAGAAACCGAAGAAAGCTCTCGGCTGCTGCCCGAGAAATCGAGCAAAATGTACGATAAGGGATTTGAAATTTTCAGCCACGAGCTGCACCCCTAAACATTTACAACCCCTAAGCTGTCTGCGCTGAACTTTTCCACGAACGTGACTTCGGATTTCATCGCCGGATTTCAACTGCTATACGCGATGCTATTTTCAAGACGGAGAAGTTTAAGACCTCAGGCTTTAAGAAGATGAAAAGGGAACGTAAATTGTGAACTAATCGATAATTTTAGGTCGTCACTTAAATAATCTTTTCGAAAATAAATTTAAGTTGTCGATAATCCAGAATTTTTTAATAAATTTCAAATTTTTCACAATTCGGAGTATTGAAAATAGGTTTAATCTAATAATAATTTAATCCCTTCGTAATTAAAAATGGAACATTGCATGAAATGCTCTTTTTAAACTCGATATACAATATTAATTTCTATATTCTTATCCGAATTTTTATTCTATTTTCACTGAAATTCGTATATTAAAATCGGCTTTACATCGTTTTCACAATAAACAGTTCAATGTATCCTTGCTTTATTTCGTCCTTTCTGTTGCTAACACTGCTATTGTTCTTTCGTAATGATATTAAATTTAATTAATCCTATAAAATATAATTAATGAAGCTTCCATCAATTGATACTTCAACATATCCCTTATTTACTGTACCTTTATTACGTTTAATCACCAGATTTAATTAAGCACAAATGCTGTTTGCGTTATTATTCATTTCAATTTATCCCCTCATATGATATACACGTATTATTGACATTTATGATAAAAATGTCGTGAAATCAGTTTTTAAGAGTATTAACCATTCTCCTTTCACTTTACTCGTAATATTTTTGGACGCTTTATAACATCGAGCCTCTGCAGCTGCACAAAGGCGCGCGCTACATTGATTAATCTACTTCTTGCGAGTGCTATTACTTTGCTACTGCTTCAAGACCATAAAGGTCAACGGCGACGTTTCGAGATGGGAAATGAATTTCCGTCGGGGTCACACAGACATGCAATACAGACGATCCTTTAACGGTGCGGCTCGCCGAAAAGGGCGGAAATTCAGTCACCGAAATGATGGACGCGTACGCTCGCGTGTATTTGAATAAACGACGACGCCAGATGATGTAAACTCTCGAGTACATGCGAGCATATGCGCGAACTGTAAATTTGTCGACTGGTGCACCGAATATGCACTATGGCGCATCGCCGTCGACATTGTGTCGCCGGAAAAATGGAAGCGTATCCTACAACCAGGATAAAATTCACGTAATTTGGAAAACTGAAAGGGAGAGAAAATTTTGAAATATAAATATTTGACAGGTGAAATAGATTTTTCTCAATGAGAAGTACATTTGAACTGGTGAATTTTTGACAAAAAAATTTTCTATATTTATCGTATCTTTTTTCCTTTACTCTCTTAAAGTCAATCAGTGTATATTCACTGATTGACTTTAAGAGAGTACGTGTCTCAATTTCTTAAAGTCTACTTTGCATCTTCGAAAGTTGCATTACCACATATATATTTCATATTTTTATACATTAACAATAAATCATAATTTAAAAAATAATACTTTAATAATAATAATGAACTTGAATGTTTAATTGATTAATAACTTGACAATATGTAATTTTTTGATAAATTCTTATATAAATTGCCAGTCAAGAAACGCATAAGATATCACAAAGAAATAGACAAATAAATATCTTAAATATGTTATTTTATACCAGAAAACGTATACATATATCCAGTTTTCTAGAAGAAATATTTGTTTTCTTGAAGAAATTTTAGCATTTTCTAAATTTTCTGAAAAGTTCTTACAGTGATATCGAAATCAACAATTTTTCGTTTATAAAAATACTATAGTAATTAATGCAATACTTATGGATTCTGCGAATCTGTAAACGATTACGTTACCGCGAATTCGAGCGAGCGAGATTACGATCAACGAATTACGACATCGAGCGATTTCTGACAGAGCTCACGATGGACGAAAAGTGAAAACTGTACGTGCAAGGCTTTATTATGTAAAGCCATTGCGGAGAGACGAAAATTATACGGTATAAGGAAACTGTACAAGGAAACACCGTGCCACCGAATTATCGTCGTGAAACATAAGGCAAAAAGACTTTCAAAAAAAATATTTAAAAATCCATGGACAGTTATGAGTGAAAGGAAATCGCGCGCGCGCGATAAAGGTGTATAATTAAAATGCCACAGTGTATATTGGATACAAATGAAGAGAAAAAGATCCTGTTGAGAGAACGTTATTTCCAATCGATCTCATTGATCTCGTACACGTCACTCGATTAACTCTTCGTGTAGCGTGAGATACTGAATTTCTCCGCAGCAATATAATAAGTCATCCTTCATTCAAAGAGAAATATATGTTTGTAATATAATTGACTTATATAAATTCTTTTTTTCCGATGTTATCTTATTGAAATTTTCTTCAAACACATTGATGAATTAAATTTTCTAATCTAGTATTGCAATTTCTTTTATCACAATTCTTTCCAAATTAGTTGTAAAAATATAGATCTGAATTTGAAAACCGATCATTAAATCGATGAAGTTATTAAGAAGAAAAATACTATTGTTTTGATTAAACAAATCAATCAATTTAAGTTTTTTCTCCAAACAATAATCTCGCCATCATAATTGCGCAATTCACGTTCGTATTATTATTTTCAGAGCGTCGTATCGCAGCGGAGCATGTAATTTAATGAATTCAAACATTCTGCAATAAATATTGATCGATAATTATTCCAAACGCGAAAACGCGACACAGTGAGGATCGATGTATGTACGCTCGGCAACTGTAAACATGACGTTGTCGCTCTAAAATAAAATGCGCGACAACGCATAATGTACATATGTCGCACTCATATCTTCACAAACGAGTATATACGTGACTTCAATATTTTATCGCATTCGATATATGTTCGTTTGTTCCACAGTTAGGCAAGACGGTGCAAGTCTCAGTAAAACCGGGACAAAAATTACGTACAATTTTTATATTTACATAAGAATTATGACCGTAACGTTTCAAGGCAATGATGTGGAAATCGATTGCAACAATTTTTTAACTTATCAGAATTGCATGTGCAAAACTTATTTTTCGATTTTTTGTTGAAAACACAGATTAAACATCTTATTAAAAAAAAACTATTCATATTATTTTAATAAAGTATTCTCATCTTCTTAATACAGCGTTATCTTATCGCCCCATATTACACAATCATTTTCTTTGCCCGAACAATTTCCATGGAAATTTGTCAAAACTTTTATAAGTCCCCCCACTCCTTATTCCTTTACTTTTCCTAAAATAAAGTAGACATTTATTCTAGAAATATTAAAGTACATATGTTCATGAATTTTTAGAGATTTTCTGAACCACCGTAAATAAATGAAAAAATAAAATACTCAAGTGTAAATAAGGTGCCATTTTTCACATGTTTGAGGGTTAATAAAATATCATCTTATGTTATATCAATCAAATGTAAAAATCATCTTGTATCATATATTAATCGATTGAATAATTGACACTTACACATGCTAAGTTCAGCTCTAATTAGCCACAGTGCGTATCAATCACAGTTATTATTTGCAGATGATTATTTTTAGTAATCATAATCATTCAGCCACTTAATCATATTTGTTCGTTTAATCGGTACTTACATTTCCAATTGTGTTCCGAATCAACGCGAGTCTTCGATAATACCGTTACATCGATTACAACGATCCGTGCGCGACAATCAGCAGGGAAATCGCGTCGCTCGGAATTGTTTCATCTGGCGGCAGCTGAGCGCGTTGTTGCGCGAATTACACCGCGAATGCTGATTCGCTATCTCTCGAGAGAACGGCATGTCCCGATCAGTTCGAAACTGCATTAAGACGAAGGCGATGGTCCTCAAATCGAAGCGCGCATCCTTAAAGGAAGCGCGCCGTCGAGCAGCGCTTCGAGAATCTCTCCTCTCGTCCCGGGACGGAATTCGATTACGAACGACTTTAGTCGAAGAGACGTGCTACTTAGCAAGACCGGAGCCGAGAGGAAATAGCGTTGCGAGTTGTATCGAGAACGTCGAACGACGAATAAAAATGAACTTTGGACTAGAACTTTTTATCAATTAAAAATAATTCGTATAAGACACTAAATAAATAAAAAATAATGAATTAAAAATTGCTCTGCAAATACAAAATATGTATAAAATTGTAGAAAATTAA
Source organism: Tetramorium parvispinum (assembly GCA_011638315.1). NCBI lineage: Eukaryota > Metazoa > Arthropoda > Insecta > Hymenoptera > Formicidae > Tetramorium > Tetramorium parvispinum. The sequence goes on along the minus strand of VBVR01000697.1, from coordinate 37,687 downwards.
AATAATTTAAATTCTATCACACAGACTACTACGAGTGATAAGAACGAAAACCGAACTTTAGCCTTGTGTCAATCGGAGAAAATCACAAAGAAGAATAATATAATAGATTACGTATGATGAAAAATAATAATCGAGAAGAATTTCGTCTGTATTTTATTTTGCATTAATCGACTTAAAAATGGAGAATGACTCACTTTTATGACGAGAAAATCTGCGGAGTTTCTTAAAGAACGGCATTCTGGCTCTCTCTTTCCGGCGATCAAACACTGTGTTGTCGAGATATTAACTCAATATACCCAATCGATCGCAATCCACGAGCCACGTTCACCGACTGAGATCGCGTTCGCGAGAAATGAATGAAAGAGGACGGTCCTCGCTCGTGAGCGTGCCAACTCAAAGTGCTTCGTGACTCTGCCTCGTGTTTCTTGGTGCACAACACACGCGAGTGTACGTCGCACACTCGCGCGAAGTTTACTACTTCTCCCCCGCGGCGGACTCGTACGCGTTACGTCGCTTTCCCACTTAACCCTTCTCCCTCCATCATGCCGTGATCACGATCAGTCATTACGTGCGTGCTCCGGATCAAGAATACTGATACTCGTATATCTCCTTGTAATTATTTTTCTGATTTATTGATAAAAATAAAATAATTTTTGAGAACTAAGTTTTTGTACTAAAAATTTCGTTTATTATTTTTATTTTTTAAATTACTGTTTCAGTTTTTGCCAATATTATATTTATATTATGTACTATATCATCGAATATAAAATATTCAAAATTATTGAAGTAATGATAATTAAAGCAAGCGATCATTATTCTCATAATTATATAATAAAATGTTTTTTGCAGATTTAAAAACATTCTGTTTATTCTAAAATCTAAAAACAAACTAAATTATATGTATACATACTGAAACAATTTATTATAAGTTAATAAGTTTTCCTATCAATACAATATAACTTTGAAAGAATTATGTATATGCAAATATTGCAAATTCTTGAACGATATTCGCTGCAGCTAAATTGAGAGAGAAATTATTCGCGCGGATGTTATTCGTTAGTGTTCCAGTTTTACGTAATCAAATTCGAATTAAAAATGCTAACTTTAAATTAAACTGAAATAAAAAATTCTGTGCATTTACCGCAAGTTTTATAAATTTTCAAACAATCAAACATATGTTTGCATTTTAAATAAATTTATTTCATCATTTCCGTTTCGTTCTTTTATACCGTTATTCAAAAGCTGCCTGGCTTTAGTCACGGACTTATATTAACAATTCCATCAAAGATTTTACTACTTGTCAGTCTCTTTTTCACGACGACTCCTTGACTTTATAGTATATATATCGGCTATCGGAAATGTCTTATCGCTGATACGATCTACTGAGCTCTCTCTGGACTTGAGAATTGTTCTCAGCCGTCGTCCTACTACCTCCTTTGGAGGATTCGGCAAGAATCGCACAATCGTCTTTACGACCATAAATAGAAAGGCAAGAAGAAAAAGAACAGAAATTGAACAGTCCAGACGGTGGTCGCAACTTCAACCTCGATCTCTCTTATCTAACCTTGGTGAAGAAGTTAGTCTCGGCCAGGTTAGCTTAGGCCACTATCCTTCGGATACTCGTGGATCCGTTTACTTTACGACGGAGTTTGAGGCGATCGGAAAATACGAAGTCGACAGGGAGCATGATGCAAAAGAAAGAGAGAGAAAGACGGATATAAAAGTAATTGTTGGGTGGGGCAGTGGATAATTGGCGGGAAAACTCGATTAGCTTGCCGAGAGAGACTTTGTTAATTGTCGGAAAGTTCAAGCTCGAAAGGTCGCACTGGAGCAGAAAAGAGGCAGCCCTGGTTGAGTTATTCGAGCACAGCTTAACTGTAAAAGCGCATTTCCCAAGTTCGAACTCGCGAAATCGTAAGCGAGCACTGATGAGGTTCTAATATTACATTCGCGATTTAATTTCTTATTTAGAATAGAGAAAGAGAATCTACTTTTAGAAAATAAATGGCAGTATTATTTATTAAATTCTACAGCAATAACGGATAAATATAAAAATTATATATGATATAAATATGCATACGAAAGTTAGATATATAAATAAAAAATATATATCAAATAAAATCCTGAAACGTCAATGCTATCTTTCTTCGGAATTTTTAACAAGTTTATAGAAATGCATTTCTAAAGATGGAATTGCTATTTAAATTTTTTTTATAAACATACTGTATTTATAAGTGTTTTATTATGTTAATAAATTTTTATTTTAAATTCTAATTTTAGTAGACATGTTCAACATATAACATATATGTATTTAACATATAATACGATGATACTAGTCTATAAAGTATCTTATGCAAGCAGGCTTTCTTGTTATATTGCATGTACATACACGGTGCACTATCGCGGATTGAACGTACGAAACTTGGCAAAGTACTTGTAAATAGGCATAAAGTGCAATTTGGAAGTATAATTAACTTAGTAAAGGGAGGACACAGCGATGCACAGATGTCACACCTCTCATTGTCAACGAACCCGATCTGTATAGTTAGAAACAGGCGCTCGAGTTCGAGCTTGTCGAGCTTACCACGCGGGACTTTCTGCGTAATGCGCTTTTCATTAAAGTTTCACGTCGCTTTAGATTAACATTGAATAAGGTTAAGGTAATTTTGCATTGCTGAATGAAGAAAAATATCTGCTTCATTTATATTTTACCTCTTAACTCAAACGTCTTTTACTAATTAAAACACAAAATTTTGACATATTTTTAAATAAGGAAATACTAAGTAAACGACGAAATAATATGACACTTACAATTAGTTTATGATAATCATAACTATGTATATCATAATTATATTATGATTCTGACAGTTATTTAACAAATCAGCTCTCTGCGAAATATTTATATCATGCTATAATAATGAGCAATTATATGAAAAAGACACAAGTTTATATAAAATAAATATAATCTGTTATTTTTCATGCATTTAAATAGATTTCTATAACACTATTACTTTGGAAATACGATATTATATAAAATTCAAGAACAAAGCGCGCTTTCTTCAAATATCTGTAATAAGAGCAAGACTTCTCCCTATAATCGTTGAAACGTCTCGTTCTGTCGACGCTTTTAAAATAAGCAACTCCCGCAGCGACTTTTCGACGAATAGCTTGTAGAAAATGAGTCCGAGTTTCTCGAGGAAATCCAGTTTCGAAGCAAGTTAAAGCCCTCTTCTTCCTATTCCCTTCTATTCGTAACTTCTGGTACGCGTTCGAGCTACTACGATTCTCGATTAAAATTCGCGAGCGGCAGCATGAGGAAGAACTAACATCCAGGCCCGAAGGCAAAGTCGGCTGTGAGCGCGCGCTAAGCCGGCGATTATTCCACCGAGCCGAGAGGAAGGATCATGTGCACGGCACTGCACGGTTCTCGTGGATTTCATTAAAACCCTCGTCAAGGGAAATTTGAATATTGCCCGGCTGAAACGCGAGTCTCGCGTCACACTCATTCATTTAGCAAGACGGAATGATATAACACGATCAAGTCTCATTATGTCGTTATATCTTGCTCTTCGTACACGTGACATTAATTGTCTCTCATTAAAAAGAAATTTAAAAACAAAAGTATTTTTTATGTGTCAACTAAATCATTAATAAATTTTAATACTTACAATCTCAGAGAACAAATTTTCAAAATAATTTCATTGTTAATAAATACTTAATTCTGCTATTTACAAATTAAACATGCAAAAGAATTCTTCTATTTTGAACATTAATAATTAATCAAATCACTTATTATTTTTTTATTCGAGAGTTAATCTACAAACTTTTTTTATAATTAGTATCAAATTAGTTTTGTAAATACTATATGTATAAATGATATAATTTTCTATAAGAGAAATTTGGCTGTAAATTTGTGGAAAAACATACTATCAATTTCAAATAATCCTTGTCTAAAAAATTAGTGTACATGAGAGATTCACTTGTAAAAAGCCGATAACAAGCTTCTGTGGTATTATACGATATTTTTCGATATTCGCAAAGCGTGCACGGTGTCCTCGGTGACTCGACGACACGCTATGCAATTAGCTAATTGCCGCGATTTAATTTAGCAATCGGATTTTTGCTAAATCACCCGGAATTAAAATTGCCGATAACGAGCGCAGATAGAGAGACATACGATATTTCAGAGTTGTGCAGAAGAGGGAATATTCGATTCTAAAATCAATACTTAAAATAAATTATCGAAGGTCATCATTACACCCGAAACAATTGACTTTAAAATCTATATTAAATATATTTTTTCATAAATTAAAATGATCATTACATATATTGAAACATCTTGTGATTTAACAAATTTCAGTGTAATGATTAGAAAACCGATTTAGGATTTTAGAATGCTATTTTTATAATTCTAATATATAAGATTCGTGGAGGGAGCGAGAGAGAGAGAGAGAGAATATTATAATGTAGATACAAAAACTATTCGATATCGGTATTAATTTTGCGCTAAAATTAGTTTTTGTTCTGCTGAACATACACTTATTGAATTTTCGAAAAATAGAGATATTAATAATGATAAGATTGTTTTACCTTCTTTCGATTTAGGCTTTTATGATTATAATATAACAAAACGATAAATGAAAAATATTAAATAATAAAAAATTAAATAACACTTTCATGAAATCTTTATATTTGGCCACATTTAATACTAAATTTGCATTGAAAATACAAGTCTGTCTTGTAAAAATATGTACTCATATATTCTGAAATGTCACTACACGGCGTGAGACATGATCAAAAGTCATCTACGTAGTAATTTCAACACGAAGAAAGTTCAAACTGCGAAGCAAAACGAGCTTTCGCAAAAAAGCCTTGTCTCGAAACGCTCGGCACGTTCTCAACGACGAAAAAAAAAGAGAGGAAAAAGGATACACAGGTCGGACTTTTATGAATCCGGGAGTGTTTTAACTCGCGCGCATTTAGCTTCATCTATTTGCTCGTTACTTTCGTCGCTGTTTTTGTATTAATTTTTCTTCGATATGAACCAAGTAAAGATCGCAATTAACTTTAGCATTTTTAATCCTTTCTCCTTCAAATCTAAATGTACAACATAATTTATATGATTTTCTTAAAATCATCTAGTCTAATTTAGATGAGTTTTGTAAAGATTATATTATTATTCCTATAAATATTAACTGTTTCTTGGTTCTTACATAAATATCGTAAAATGTATGTAACATAACGAAATCTTTGAGATTTAGCATCAAAGTCCCCTTCGTCATCTTATTCCCGCGGTATATTCAATAGCGAAACTTTTACCTCGGTTCGCCCGGCGACGCCAACTTTAATATCCGAATACGAGGAGTTATCGCGTGAAAATTCGATACGAGCTTGCGATACTAATATTTCCTGTCGTTGATCGGAAAGCACAGAGTACACTTGAAAGCGTCTGCGACAGTCTCGCGTAACTTGCCAGTTCGGAAGTTACCCGCATCGCAAACTTTATTCAGCGTTTACCAAGTCTCCACAATCGTCCTTTTTCGTACTTGAACAAAATTATGCCAAAAGAATTCGACTATCGACAGTAGCTCGGAACATAAGTTCACGATACTTTTAAAAAATATTATTTTTTTAAAGAGAATCGCGTATATGGACGGATTTACAACTGCCGCGTCTATTTCTCTAATATCTGCAAAAGTATAACATATAAATTATAAATTGATTGTTAAAATTTTTATTAGTCGATGATAATTGAAGTTAGGAAGCTTCATTGTGCAATTATTCTCAAAATTCAAATTTACGCCTTTTTTTAATATTGTATAATTTCGTGTCACAGGCAGAGTTATTTTGATTTATCTTATAATGCAACCACGATCGAGAGCATATTCAATAACCGATAGGATATATTATCAAGTCTATTGTCGACAATCTTTTCTACGGACAGGCGACAAGCGCGATTCTTTCCATTTATGATAAAAAAAAGATTCTTTTATGATGCGTTGACAGCATCAGAATGGAGATCACAAAGTGCAGTTAAACTAATTGATAGGTATACGCTCGATCGATTCCTTGACATGAGGAACACATGCATTCGAAATTGCACGTTACGTATCCCAGTAGAATGACGTAATCAATAAAACTCGACTTTCGGCCTTGCCTACAACGATCTTTTCCTTCTGCGAGCAAATTACGACCTGTATTTATAGTTGTCATATGAATTTCATAGAAAGCATATTAGATAAGGCACTCAACGTTTCATATTTTTCATTTTACGATATCACATATACCGTGAAATGTTATATCTATTTATATTTTACGTTTTTAGTTCTCCTATGTATATATGTATTTATACACACAATGTGTGTGTACAGCATTTTACTATACTAATTAAACACAATTATCCAATTATCTTCAACTAATCTACTGGTATCTTCTTTCATAAATTTTTGAAAAAGATTTCGTAATAATGATTCAATTTGATTCTTTTCCTGAATCTCGATAAATTATATCTACATTTATATTGATTAATATAAACATACAAAGTTATGCTTGATTTTTTCAGTTTTATACTAATAAAAAAATCCACAATGTAGTCCTACCACTCTTTGTTCATTAATATAATAAATATTTTAAAAAAACGTAAGATGATAATAGCATGTCTCAAATAGCGCTTTCTCTATCGCGCTAAATCCACGATACTTGAATTTAACGAACGAACAAGCGAACGTACGGATAGAAACAACAAAACCCGACACCATGTTTTCGCATGACGTTAATTAAATTGTCTTCACGCGCACGCGTACATACATGGCATGTAATGGGGGTGGATGTAATGAGCGTATTTAATCAGGCTGTTTAATCAAGGTGTCCTTTTACAGCTCGCGGTGCAATATCGTAAATAACTCTCGCTCGTATTCCCGACGCGTAAAAACGTAATGCGCATTCGCTTCACGGACGATGGCCCAATAACAGTATTTCGGGTGCACAATGGCGCGTAGAGATATCCGTAATTTTTTTTTTCTACGTAACAACAATCGGTTTGAAATTTTCACGAGCGATTGCTATGCGATTTAAACGCGCAAATGCATAAAGCATATAAATATACGAACATAAATTGCATACAGTTATATAATTTCTAAATTAATTTATATAGATTTATGTGCATGTATAATTGAGCAATTTATAATCACATATCAAAATCCGGTTGTTAACTGTAAAAGATTACAAATGTTTAATGATAATTTGCCGACTGTAATAGATTTAGACAACTAATGGATTCATGTATGAAGTAGATTTAATATTACTGCGGTAATGTCGATGCAATTTCAATGATGATATTACAGTATTAATTAATGGGAGGAATGCAAATATCGCGCCACTTGGGGGATGCTCTATATTACGTGATATTGTCCACAATAGACACCGAGATGAGATTATTGCGCGGCGCGCGAACCGCATTATAGTTGCGATTGAATTACTAAAGCTTGCTTGGGAAACTGTACTCTCTAAAAGTGAATCAGTGAAACTCACTGTCAATCAGTGATTATACACTGATTGTCAGTGAGTTTCACTGATTCACTTTTAGAGAGTAACAAGCTCGGGTCGCCCGCAAGTAAGAAAGACCGCGAAATTACGCCAAAAGAAACGCGATGATAAATCTTCGGCAGGATTACTTTTCGGAATGGACCGGAAGAGAAGCGAGAAATGCATGGGATAGCGCGGGGGAGGATATAATCGGAGATGAAAGATGGTCGAAGGTCGACCGAGCATTTTGCGCTCTCGCCACTCGTTGTAATTTCCGACCAAGGAGGGGGAAAAGTCGTTGCTCTTGCCGTTTCAACGACTTCGGGTTCTTCATGGTAATCGAGGAAACTATTCAGGACTTGATCTTTACGACCGACGCGACGGTTTGTTCGGTATTTATTCTTCTGTCGATAGTTCCACGGCTTTACGGAATTTCGATAAAAGTAGGACTTTAATGAAACTCTATTAACAAGTTTTCTTCTCTCCATTTTCATCTGCCTATTTGCAAGGGTGCAATCTAAAAGTTTCAAATTTACCGCGAATAAACGCAGTTGACCTAATGACTTAAATGTCAGAATGAAAAAAATTTGAAGAATTCTATAAATTTCTATAACGTTTGTGTGCACATGTATGTGTGATCACACAAGGAATTATACAAAATTTACTATTTCATTTATTTATATATTCATTTTATAATATAATAATATTAGGCGTTAGAATCGGAGCAAAGTCCCGAAGCGTTAATTTAAATATTCACGATTCATGTTAACGGATATCATCACTATTATGCTGAGCTCTGATCCACTTGACCTATCGATTAAAACCTGCTGTGTCCATGAGATTGCGGGAACATGCACATGTTTCCATAAATCACGATCTGATCGACGTTTTAACCATGAGTACAGTAGCCATGTATAACGTGCGACGTTTCGGTGAATAATTTCGTCATTGTTACTAAAGTGAGATTACTGAAGCGGATCTCGAATGTATTCGAGTATTCGGATTGAATATCGCGTTCTGACATATGAATTTAGAAGTAATCTGCAAATAAATATCTTCAAAAAATACAGAAAATCATTCACGGAAAATAGATAATTCAAAATTGAGGATCTATATTTGAACAATTTAAATGTTCAAAATATCATGTATGTATATAAAAGCATCATTATTTTTATAGAGATGCCTAAACACTTATTATGTACGATGTATTAGGCGTATTACTACAAGTAAGACGCGTTTCATTTATCCCAAGAATCGTTATGAAATCCGCATATTGAGTAAAAAAACTGAAATATTAAAACTTTACTATTAAATACTTAAAATTTCGATATTTTAATTGACAAATAAATTAATTTACAATTCTATATTTAAAAACAGTTCTAATTTCACTTTTCGTGTGTTAGAATGTTTCGAATATTAGAATATCAGTCATTGAAATATTTTTAAGACACGTAAAAGCTTCGAATCGAAAACAGTAGACTCAAAATTTTCAATATAATCACGTAATCACAACTAGTACAACATTTACGATTCTAATAATTGCACCAAGATGGAAACTCTTGTATTGCCATGAATACGCAATGTATTACATTATATGCCGTACCAAATGGATTGCAGACTTCTGCTGGCCACCGGAGATTTATGGTCGCTTTAAAATGTTCGATGTTGTCGACCACATCGTTAGAACCGGCGGCAAAAATCGATGCGCCAGCTAAATATCCCCGTTAAAACCCAAAGCGGCGCATCCCGAATGTTCTCGCAAACAAGAACCGAACGCGTTCTCGGCGAAACATTTTTAATCCGTCAGTGGTTCGTAAAGTTAGTATTTTTGTGCGAATGCGTCAAACTTTCTATGACTTTCATATTTAATAAAAATAAATGCAGCTATCCACGTCCCGTGAATAAAAAAGACTTTTTAGACGAATTCACGACTGAAATATCAAACTATACTTTTGTGCTAACAAAATACATGAATAATGAAAAATGAAAAATTAGAAAATCTGAATATATTTTCTTATAAAAACTGTTATATTTCCTATAAAATTGATGATTTAAAAACTTTTTAAAACATTTAAATTTTTACTTATGAAAACATTTCTAACTTTCTTTAAAAACATCAAAATGTAATTTTCTGTCGATTTACGATATTTCCCGCATAAACATAACTTTTAATTAAAAGTATATTGACATATAACAGAAAATATATATTTCATAATTTATTCTTAAAATTATTTCACATCTCGTACAATTTATTTAATATAACATTTATTATATTCAGCCAGAAATCAACCGACAAATTTTTAATAAAAATAAAGTGCTGTTTCGCTTGTTAACATACAGACATTAAATTAATATTCCTCTGTATAACGAACAAAAATCAGTTTTGCAAAGCATTTATCGCTCGAATTGTTAAATGTAAAAACGAAAAAAAAATATCAAATTATTTCTGAATAATATATTGGCGTGATGTAACAAATTATTTCCGAATAATATATCGTCGTGATGTAACAACGTATTGGCCGCCAACTACTATATATCCTCGTAGCAAACGACGATAACGAGCGACAGTATCATACGCTTATAATGTTGGGACTTCCCATCGAGAGAGGAAAAGATAGATAGAGAAGTGGACAAGTGCAAGCCTCCGAGGAAATATCATATAGGAAACCGTAATGTCGCATTTCCAATATAGAAGATAAATAAATATAAATTATGCTTAGTGTGTTGAGAATGAGAAATATTTTACATTCTCATATTTGAGTTAAAACAGTTCAGCAATATCAAATTAAGAATTTTTACAGCAATATTTATGATGGCAAAGCAATCTTTTCATTTGCCTTAAGTATGCAAGAGACCGTAAAATAAAGAAGACACATAAATTAAAAGTTACTTTTCAGAAAAGGAAAGGAGAAAGAGAGAGAGAGAGAGAGAGAGAGAGAGAGATGTGGCGAGAAATTTTTTATACTCTTGTACATGAACTAAAGAGTTTTAGAATAGAATTGAACATTTTTAAAGCAATATTATCGTATGATGTCTTTTATTTGTATGGCAGTGCAAAGAGAATTGGAATATTGCAATAGAGAGAAGAAATAAAAGAAAGATGTTTAAGTGGCAAGCTCCTCTTTTTATATATAGAATTTTTTAAAATAGCATTTGAATATTATAAAGCAAATAAAATAAGATATAATAGTTCCAAAATGACTACAAATTTATATACACATAGTGATAAATTTGTATATAATATATAAAGAAAAATAGTATTAATGTGTATATGTATAAATTTTTTAAAATAATTTTTGAATATAGTAAATTTATTATCTATTATTTCTTTTATTTATGCCATCTTTCTTAAAGTTCTTAATCAAATTCTAAATAAAAAATGAAGAACTTATAAAAACTAACTTGTGTAATAAGATGAGATTAAATTGCTCAATAAATAAAAATAATGTTTTAACATCACGACTAAAACGAGAAATTCACACTTATATTTCGCATATGGTGCATAGTTCGTTAAAAGATGCCGCGAAATGCAGATGTACCCGTTTCTCACGCGTGCAAAGTTCTCTCGCTCGTTCTCCTCTCTTCTTTACTCCTATTTTTCGTAAGGGCCCTTCGAGGCATCCCATCGCCCCAGCGGAAATGAGTTTTCACGAGAAACTTTCGAACTCAAGTCGGACTTACCGCCGCGGGATATTTCGCATCTCCGTTTCCCAATGACCGAAGTTGTTTTTTTCCTTCGCGAAGGGGGATGAGCTGACGGCCGTCGTTGCTGCGCAAGTTTTCATCCGATTGAAATTGCACGAACCCTGAAAATACGCACACACATCGCGGATGATAAAAACGATGGAATACCATAGTAATAATTCATGCGGCGCGAATAAAATTGCTAAAATAATTGTCACATTATTACGTGGCGTAATAATAATGTAAACAATGTAACCATAATTTTTACGCCATGCTAACGATACAATAATAACGGCAAAGAAGATAGTAATAATTTTATCGAAGATGACGCTATAAAAATATGCGCTTGAGGTTATAACGGTTGGACTAGCGTCACAGTTTTACGTGCAAACGGTGTAATAATAACGTAAATGTTTAAACTAGTTTTCACGTAAAATCAATGCAGCAATAATAACAGCGAAACGTAATAGGCAACCTAAAAATAATCGAAAGTTTCCCTATCGCAGTAACACACACAACTTTCTGCATAGGTGAACGTAATGTAAATGTTCTCGTAAACTAATTGGACGAATTTATAAAAAGTGGATTTACTTACCAGACGATGCTACTTCTCGTCGAGTGTTCCATTTCCGACGAAAAATCTCATTGATCGACGACACTTCCGAGACGCGTGGTCAATACAAGAAAAAAAACGGCCATTTCGTAACGCTGTTCCGACGAACTCTCGGCGGACACGTTCGACGAGGACGAGGAATTCGAAACAACGGCCGACGGTGATTTCGTGAATCGATCGACGACAACGAATCGCGGTAGCTCAATCGAGACGTAATTCACCTTTCGCGACTGCCACTCGTCCAACGCGTTCTCGCCCGCGCGCGAAATTCGCGTGAAAAAAGGCGCGAGACGCGCGAGACGCCAGGTGATTGACACTGACGGAGTCAAAGCGCGAGCGATAAACAAGCAAGATCGCTATTGGCTCAATACAAAAATAATAAATATATACAACACTCGTGATTTTACAAGTTTTCAATTTCAATTTCGACGCGTCGCGTATCCGTCTACTTTCTTTTTGACTCACGTAAGCGGCTAACTTCGCGCTGACGCTCGACGCTCATTTTCAGCGTCCAAAGACGTTTTCGTTTTTTTTTCACGTTTTTTTCACGTCGTGAACGAGTGCGATGCGATAAATAAAGACCGCTATTGTTTCCAAGTCGAAAAATAAGAAATATAACGCGAGTCGTGCTACCTTGTCGTAATTTTACAAGTTTTCAATTTCAATTTATTAATCTAAAGATGCGCCGCGCGCCCCCGTCTACTTTCTTCTTGATTCACGTAGTCGGCTAACTTGGCGCTGTCGCGAGACGATTCGGAGCCGAACGCCGCGCCGCGTTTTTCTTTTTTCCGTCGTGAACGAGCGCCAGGTGCGATCGCGGATTCAAACGGATGTCGAGAGTGCCGTGCAAAGTGCCGGGTGATCGTCGGACGCGCTCGCGAGTGTAATTAGCTGCTATTTTACCGCAACGTGCATACGCGCGTCAGGAGGGGGGCGAGAGGAGAGAGACGCAAGACCAGATCGCAAGGACAACAGCCTGCGTCACAGTTGGTGAGTACATTTCACTGTTAAATTTTCGCAATCGTTCGTCGTCTCGCCGCGACGATTTAAATGGCCGTAAAAACGTCACGTTTTTCCCTGCGATATTTCTTTAAAGCGTAAATTACGAATCGACAATGCACAGCTGAACATCGTCGGTACTTTGAGCATTGTCGGTAACCGGCGTGGTCAATGGACGCTCGCTCGACAGAAATATAAATAAAATCCATGGAGTCTACGTCAATATTGATTTTTTGCTATGCCGAATTTCCATGGGCATTTTTTAATAAATTTTAACCCGGCAAATCGTTTCTCGTTGTGTGCCATTGGTAAATTTAGTTGGAATAAAATTGCGGCCATTGCTTCCATTATTTGTCGTTATCAATGCATGACCGATTTATTCGATTTATTAATAAAGTGCGTATTATATTGCACAATGAAGCGGATCGAGATGAAAATGAGGTAAAATTTGGAAAATAGCTTAATCGACCGAGAATATGATTTAACTCTGATTATTAGATTAACTACATGTATTATATTCTGTTTACTATTGTGTTTGCTACATGTATTATTTTACGAGGCCAAATTTTATCCTAATAATTGAAAAACTAAAAATTTTAAACAAGAGGGTATTATATATTTTTTTAATTGAAAGGAAAAAAGTTAAACAAATATGTACAAGCAAATATAGCAGAAAGAAAGAGGGAAGTTTACAGTGATTGCAATGTGCTGATATAATGATTACAGAATAAGATAATTTTAGGCTATTACGAAATTTTTACAAAGAAATTAAATATGTATACATGAAGAAGGGAAAGAAAGGCACTATTTCTACACATATATTCTGACCTCTTATTATTTATAATGTTTCCGAATTATTTCGTGGAATTATTATTATTATTACATTAAATATATTTCACGTTCTTCATTAAATTATTATGCGATGTATGTTGAAATATTTATCTTTTATACACGCAATAATTTTAACATTAATATACATAACGTATAAAATTAATTAATTTATTATATTATAACTAATATGTTAGCTATTTTGTTCTCTAGCTATTCTCCTATCACATATTCGCTGCACAAAATCTTATACCAAAACATAATAAATTCATTTCGATCCTTCTTTCATACTCTCCGTATGAGAATCTAAACTTAACATAAAGAAATTAAGTACAATAGTCAAATGTACAATACGAAAAAGAACCAACGGGGAAAAATCTATTATTTTATGTCCGATAGCTTTTTCATCCTCGATAAATTGTGAATCAAATTAGATTTCAGGTCACGGCTCTTTCTTCGAGAAATCTACTTGAATCTATTGATTATCGAATCGCTAAAAAAGACGTTTTTTTATCCATATTTAGCTTTCCTAGCTTAATAATTTTTTAATATACATATGTATATAATTTCTCATTTGAACGTTCTGGCAAGACCGTTTTAAATTACTGAGCGATTCTAAATGAAAAATATTTTCCTTAAACTAAAAAATGCTTAAAAAAAGGGGGACAAATAGGATATCGATTTCGAGATCGATTATTAAATGCACATATCTCGTTTTATTGTTTCACTTGAAACATCAACAATTTATTTGGATTACCTGCAATTCTGTGGTTGATAAAGCTGAGGTTCTTCTTTTATTACCCGACATTCTTACTCGCGAGATTTCTGCTCTGGTTTTACTTTGATACGCACCAGCTGGCGCCACACAGCAGTCATACCAGTCGTACGTGAATTACCGAAAAGTGAGCTGTTATACAGTGTAATATTACTTCTAATAAATAAATAAACGCGCAAAAGGGCAATGTTTGCGTAAGTAATTGAATAAGTTTGAAACTATTGCGATTATTTAAGTTATGACTTGACGAAACGGCGTCATTGACATTTACGTTTTCTAAAAACAAATTAATTCTAACCTATACGGCTTACATTCATTGATTGATAATAAAGATTTACGTTTTAATTTTTAGTTGCAATACGATAACTCAATTAACTCGCGCGCCCATTTTCTTGAATTTCGTACGTCATTCAGCTTTTAGAAGACGGAAAGTTAGATGGAGAGATTCGCAGGGTAATCTCGAGGGAGTAAAATATGACAACGTTACCTATTTTCCAAGGTATATGAGGTTACATCATACAGCATCTGTGGTTCTAATCCTTTCGAACTAATGTCCAAGAGTTTATTAAAAGAGACAATCTATTGTGAAGAAATTATAAATATTTTAACATTGAGTTATACATTTTTTCTTTACTTTATGTAAAGTTTGAAATTAAAAATAAAATTTTAAATTTGAAAGGATTCCTGACACATTTTTATGTAATTGAAAATAAGCAAGGAAAGCTCTTGCAATGTTAAATTCTGACGAAATCGTTAAAAACTGGACAAAATATATTTTGAATATCGAAAGGATTAAGGCATTCGTGATTAATAAATTCACAATCTACACCTCTGGTTTCTCAATAACATATTTATAGACATCCAGATCACGTTGATCCGCCATTTACGCCGAGCAAACTGTTATTTGTTACACGGGTAAAGCCTTTTGCAGGTAATCCTTGGTGGGAAAAAGAGGTACTCGTAACCTTAGGTTTCATAAATAAGGTAACCAAAGTTGTAGGCGTAAAGCATAGACTAGTGTTTGACAAATTCTTTATTCACTTAATTGTCTTACAGAAACACGTAAATGATCCAGTGATCGTAAAAAACACACCAGAGGTATGTGCCATGCTCTGGAAAGTGAAACATCTGGTAAAGATCGTTCCCCTAAAGTTACCTGACAAATTGCCAACCCCGGACGATCTAAATGGCACATATTTACACGAGAATGGCACGTTCTATGTTGTACCGAAAGTAGATCCTGCTCGCGAAGAAGCTGTGGAAAAGTTTGTAAACGATCCAAAGAAGCTTAATCGCGATATTATACAAGACAAACTGAGGCGTAAGTGGCACGAAGGAACTACAATGTAATAGATATATTGCATGAAATTTGAATAAAAATATGAATACATTAATAAGTGATTAATATATAATAAATCAAGCGATGAAGGAATCTCTAAAATAATCTCTTGATAATCCCGGTTGAAATTCCTTTCCTGAGAAAAAACTTTCGAAATACCCTGTATAGTATTGTAAGAAGAAATTCACGGTCAGTTAGAAACAGTCCGTGAATACGATAAATGTATAAAAATAATATTCGTGAAAGACAATAATTTTGCGCTTCAAGAGATACGAAGGAAACGGTTGAACAAATAATAGTTTTATTTATATTTTGCATATACGGTCAATCGACCAGTTTACAACCTACTAACAATAATATTAAAATTTTAGTGTTTAATTCTTAGTCTGTGTTTAAAGCGTCCCATATCCCCAAGTTGCGTACAATTAATTTTATTCTTAACTTTATTTCAAAACTTAATTCGTGAAATATAATTTAATACGGAAAATTAAATGATAAATAAAGTGTGACAGATGATGACTCTTTGCGACACATACTCGTATTAAAGTAGATGTGATCGATGAAAATAAATTCCAATTAAAAATCTATGACTGCATACCCAGTAGATTTGGGACCCTTAGTAGGCGGGAGCAAAATCTATAAGATGCCCTGCAATAAGATTTCATTATCTCAATCATTTCCGAGTCATACTTTTCGTCAAAAAGTTCAAATATAAATATTATATTCCAATTTGAAATATATAATCTTACATTTGAATTCAGTTAGCATTAACTTTAGGTCTCATCATTAGATTGTTATTACACAATAACAGCTGTAGTATAATAATAATATATAAAATTATATTTAATATTACTTTGATTTGTTAAATTAAGTTATTTTATTATTATTATTATATCACAGCCGTTCTCCCTCAGAACAATTCGTACTTATTTTTCTCCTTAGCGTAAAATGATCTCAACCGTAAGATATCAGTAGCTTGTTGCGGGACATCCATTATAATAAGTGGAAGATAAATGCCGCTTTGGGTCAGTCGTGCGGACCTATTTAGATACAGTGTTCCAAAAAAAAGAATCGAAATTCAGAAGATCTACACTTCGCGAGTAAAACTCGCCGATTCCAACTGCCGATCAGCTCGAACGATCCGGAAACAATCCGCTAGGCCATGCCCAGAGGACATTTGATCCTTGCGAGGTTTAGCAAGCGTACTAATAGCGCGGCTCTGAAACTGTACTCGATCGACTAATCCTGGAATTGCGTTTCCCTCGTCATCAATGAAGGACCGACTGCGACTTTTACTCTTTTGCGATACTAAGAAGTGAACTAGATTGGAACTGCAGTTAAACCTAATGTCTCAGCTATTCGTATTCACTACTATCATTCTATGAAAACAACTTCGGCCTCGTACATGCTCGAGCGGAATTGAAAAAGTCTCGGTAAACGCGAATGATTTTGGAAGTCCTAGTAACGGAGAGATGCCATTCTCTTTCGATTCCCCCGATCCTTGCGATCTCTTTTCCTTTTAATATACGGTTCTTCGAGCGAGACGATTTACTCGTGTGTCGAATCTTATTAGTCCGTTACATTCATCATCCTCAAATATAAATCCCCAAATATATTTATATTTGTAATCAATTCTAATCGTCTTCTATCCTATCACAGTAATCATATCATTAAGTAGCTCATCCCCAGTGTTGATATTACTATTAAATACATTTTTATATATTAATAATGTTTTTTCAAACTAACACGCGATTTTACATGAATTCAATGCTATCTAGTCATTATAATGTTATGTTTTTATTTGAAACTTTGATGATGAATAATTATCGTGTAATGATCTCATTGCAAAATATGATACCCCGTTTAGCCACATTTTTTTCGTACACTCGACAGCAACGAGTGTGACCCACGAGTAAAGCATCACCCACGGCGCGACTCTTATGAGTTTACGCGGAACTGGTTCGTCTCCGGTTACGCAGTTTCCAGAAACGCCTGTCTCTCGACGTATGATGAATCGAGATTGTGTTCTGCGTCGATCTGGCGCCGCCCTTTTCCGGCATGTATAGCCTTAACAGTCGCGCTGCTCTCTCTTCCTGCGATCTGTCCGCCGCTTTTCCGCTGAGAAAACTCAGCAGCTTCAAGCTCCGTCTCTTCAGCCTCAGTCTATTGAGAAAATTGGTTTCGCCGGCGCTGGACGGACTTGTCCTCCCGTTTTGATCGTCGAATTCTTCCTCGAATCTCCTCGACCTTCTCAGCTGATCGGCCTGTCTTCTACTTCTGTATCTTCTCCTGTCGCTCGCATCGACGGAGTCTTCCCTTCGCAACGCTTCCCGTCTCCTTTCGGCGTTCATCTCCTCGACGTTGCGAGAATTTGTCTCCTCCGCTCTTCTCGCGACGGCTTCCAGCTCCCTCAGACGTTCGGCCTCTTTGGAACTTCGAGAATTAGGCGAATTACCGGTTGCCGCGTAACCCGCATCCGCGTCCACGTCCGACAGCTTGCGGTGCAAATCGACGATCTTCCGGCGGAATTCCTCGTCCTCCTGGTTCAGCTTAGCGAATATACGGTCACGCTCGTCCGCGTTCGCACCGACGGTCGACTTGGACGTCGTCTGAAACCGCTGTCACCACCATCCGACCTGGTGCTTGCCGCTGCCAGGCGAGTCCTCCTCCTCCGGCAGCGGCTCCAGTCGCCTCCTTCCCAAAAAACAGCGCAGCGAACCCAGACTACCGCTGCCGCCCAGCAACTGGTCCATGCTCAGCTCCGGCAACGAGCAGTCTTCATTTTCTGATTCCTGATCGATATCGTCCTCCGCCGACAGATTTAGGCCGTAATTGTCCTCACCGATGGCACCGGCGCCCACCGCACCACCGCTGCTGCTGCAGCCGTTCGGCGGCGGCTAGGGAAGTCAGGCACAGCTCGGGCTAGTGATTCTTTGCAAAAAGAAAAACAGAAGGCAAGCGTCGTCATGCAGGCAAGCGTGCGAAGCTTATTCTATTCTGTTTTATCGCTGCATTCCCATGTCACATATCGCCTATATCAAGGATGAGAAAGCCCCTGATTTAGGTACTGTCCGTGATTCGTATCCCATAGTCAGTGCTAGATGCGGCCAATTCTACGATTTTATTCACTTCAAATGAAGCAATCGCATTTAGCGAAAAATTTGGCAATAAACACGACCTGCAGTCCTCGGAACAAAGATTTCGTCGAATTATCGTGTTTTGTACAAACTATTTTCAAAATAAATGCGATTGCAATTTTTGCGTTTAATGTAGAGTGCAATTTAAATGAATGCTCCAGAACTAGATGTTATTTTCAAGCAAGCTTATAAAAATAGTGGTATATATATTAAGTGATCATTATTTATTTATGCAGTGCAATATAGACTATGATTCCTAATGCATTCTGTAACAAACAATTTCCATTGAAACTCGCGTAGTATTTAATTTAGAAATGTTTATAAATCATATTAAATCAAATTATTTTAAAAACTAAAACTGATTTCTTTTGTTTACAAATTGAAGAATTTATTTCCAAGCTGTTTTAAATTTATATTTAAAAAATAAAGCCTATGGTGCATTTTATAAAATACGTCTTTGGAAGTAAGTTTGTCAATTGTGATCACTTAATATGTGATAAAATCCTTCACAATATTGGGGCTTGGTTTATTGTGCTTCTAAGCTGTCGCTTTTGAATATTAATAATGTAGTTACAAACATTATTACCGAATTAGCGGTGAAGCTTTCGTCGTCCGGTCCGCCGGAAGTCGGCGTGCCCCATATATCGTCACCGGAAGTTGCCCCGGACGTGGTACCTTCCTCGTCGTTTGGATCCAATGAGAATTCGGTTCGCTCCGGGGGTACCGGCGGTTGAAGAAGATAACCACCGACACCTTCGCTGAGCTGCTCCAGCAAAACCATCTTGCTGACGACGTAGCTGCTCGCTCGGGCAGTCCACGCTCTCAAGCCGGACGGCGGCGATTCTGAATCCCGATTATCGTCGTCGCCTTGTTCATCCAACTCATCATCTTGATCCAGGCTACTCATCGTACCGAATCGTCTCAAAGCTCTGGTCGAGAACGATCGTTACGTAAAACGTAGGAAATCGCGTTCAATTAAATTTTGTTAAAGAGCCAAACGAGTGAAAATGTAGCGTTTCGCAATAATGTTGAGGCTATCGATTTTTAGAAATTTAAATAATTAATCATTAATTGATGAATAATCATAATTATATAAGTATTTCATCGAATTTTAATGCTGCCTAGATATTCAGGATTGAATAAGTTTGCTTTTGATTTTGTTTCTTTTGTTTTCAATAACTGAAGAGGCAAATCTTAATTTTGCTAATAATCATTAATTTGATAAATAATTAATCATTTGATGATTTATCATACCTGTAAGGGGGTTCTCCGTCACAATCGAGGTCGTCCTCGCTGCCGTCCTCGGTGTTACCATCTGCAGGCGTATAACTAGGACTGTTACGTCCTGGGCTATCATGCAATCCATTCCGCAGTCTGTGCCTTGTGCAGAAATCTGGAGTCGGTGGAAGAACCGAGATCTTGGGTGGCAATGGTGAAAATGGATCTCTTTGCAACGGCGGCGTAGGACAACCCGATCTGTAATAGACGATTGCAACCATTATTATAATCGCTTAACAGAATTTAACAGCAATTTTTAGATCTTGTATTTTGTCATTCAAAAAATATGTTTGGCCTCGCTTGCATTGTTTACTACAAAAACAGATTTACAGATAGCCATAGAATAGATTAAAAATAAAAAATTTTTGGGACTATCAAAAAGATTTAAAAATATAAAATATTTACTGAATATTCGAATTTGATTACGCGTTAAAATTAATACCTATGACATCTTCGGCAAATGCTGATGGAACTCGTGGTCTCCTTCGTGGACACGTGACTGCCGTTTTTTCGCGTAACACTGTTCGATTTCACAGTACTCAGACTTGCGCTCGACGCGGTGCTCTGTTGCTCTACGTCAGAATTCGCCGTGGTGACCTCTTCCGTCGCGGTGTCCTGGCTGGTCGACCGACTATTGCTCTCTCGGGGAGTTCTGGCCGCCAATTCTTCGGCTGTCCATTCTTCGAAGGAACCCTCGTGGTCCGGAGGAGGGATCTGATGCGAATTCCGCACCCATTGTGCCAGGTGATTGTTCTCTCTCGAGTTTTTCAAGATCGTCTCCAGGCTCTCACCGGACTGCGACTCCTTCTCTTCCTCATTAGGTTGCCGAGATTCTCTTGTGATCTGTTATATACAGACATCAATTTCAGAAATTTAAAAAAATAGATCCTTGAATTCAAAATGACCTTTGGTTTCTAATTTAATTCCGTTTTCTTATGTTGTTTTTTTTGTGATATTACGTGGCTAATAACTTTTTCCAAAAAATATATAGTACATCAAGATAGTTTCGAATAATATCATAATTGTCATTTCTGACCGTTTTCTTATGTTGTTTTTTTTTTGTGATATTACGTGGCTAATAACTTTTTCCAAAAAATATATAGTACATCAAGATAGTTTCGAGTAATATGATAATTGTCATTTCTCACTGACCTGTGGACTTTCCACGGATTCCCTAGTCGCGGCGAAAGTGTTGCCGGCAACCGGACTCTCTTCAGGGCTATCCTGATCCGACGAGCCCAAGCCACAGCCTGTATTCACATAGATGCTAAAACGCAATGAAAATGAGTGTTCATGAATACTTGGTCCATCCGTGCAGTTCTCCGTTTACATCTCGATTCCCGACAAAATATTCCGCGAGGCGCACACGCGTGCTTTCGCGCCGAGCCCGCCACTCACATTTGCCGTTGAAGAAGATTGTGCCAGACGGCCTTGAGCTCCGCGGTGGGCGCCCGAAGAATGAGAACGCGTCTTCGGGGTCGACTGTGTGGGCTGCAACCGCCGCTGTTTATCGTCTCAGCATGACCGTTGTCCACGCTGCCGTTCGGATGTATGGCGACCTGCAGTCGAAATTCTGTCGGTCTCTTTCGTACAGTGAAGCATGCCTCAGCGATGCTGGATAATCGCAATGGTTCTTCGGTGACGAAGAGCACGCGATCTCGCGATACTCGCGCGAACACTAAAAGATCAGTCAATAGCAATGCCCAGGACGGTTGCAAACGCGCTCGACCTTCAACCTTAGCGAGAGCTCCACCGAAAAGCCTAAAACATTTGAATGTTTAATAATTGCTACATTTTATGTAACTAAAGTGACCGCAAGTTATTACATCAATGAAAGTGATATTAATTATTTTATTTTATTTTAGAGATCTCAAAAACGAAATAAATAAATAATAACCGACAAATTGATATTTATCATAAATTTTTACTTTTTAAATACAAGCAAAACATGATTTATTTCCTGAAAATTAAATTTTATTTTAAATGGAGTCATGTATAAAAATTATCCATTTGAAATTCTCTCTATATGAAATAATTAAAAAAAACTCTATATACTAACTCACCATCGTCTTCCCGGCATCGCTAAGGTAAATGGCTTGCATCTCGCGAATACCAATCGAGATTCTACTTCCTGTAAACTTAACAGAGGCCTTCCGGTGTCTCGCGGTGGTTCCATGACACCAGCATTAGCTGTAGCTTCTCTATAGCCCTGAGCCAAATCCCTTGCTTGTTGACAATTTCGCGGTGACGCCTGGCCCAACAATCTCGTCATCTCTCTGTAAACATGAATTTACTACGAAAACGGTACGGTTTTCGCTTTTTCGATACTACAAACATCGAAAGAAATTACTTTGCATTTACATTAAGAATTATTTCTCGTAATTTTCTTTCGAGATTTTAAAAATTATTCAAGTTTTAACTTAAATATAAGGTTTTAAATAAAACACAAATAGACAGTATCGCAAAGTTTACAAAAATTTAGTATTAAAATATTGATAATGTCTATTGAACCAATAATATTCTATCTCTTATTCAATGATATTTATCGTTAAGTAGAGATACATCTTTATTGCATCGCAATGACATGTTTTAAAATCGAGAATTATTAAAAATTTGAAAAAATGTTTAACATGATAACAAGATTATATACAAATCTACAGCATATTATAAATTCTATTAATCCTGTTTGTTTCTCAGTTAAAACATCACTGTAGTAATATTAAAAAACAAAGAAATTTTAAATAGAATAAAACAAAAAAAGCTCATTGTGATTGAATAAATTATTTTTTTTATCTTTCAACTTTTTTCGTGTTGACAATAACTTTGTCAAAACTACATGTATATCACTGCTCAATTCCTCCGTTTTAATTTAACCGATCTTTGTTTCGTACCAAGATATGATTTTTTTAATCAAATAAAAATAATCGATAAACAAATTAAAACTTTATGAAGAGCTAACCTGTAGTGTTCTAAGGGTAGAAGTAACATTCCGGTGAGATCAGGGCGCCGTTTTTGCGGCACGGCGGGCTCGCAGACCAGTTTGGCGAAGGCCGTGTTTCGTCTGAGAGCGACCAGTAGGCAGCAGGCACGTTGTAGGCCACTGAGGTATCTTCGGTAGGCAGCTGTGATTTTAGGAACTCTACAGAGATAGCTGTCGACACCGCCGCCTTCGTCCCTGATTTCTTCAGACAGTTTCAGTAGCTCATCCAAGTTCTGGAAGAGAATCAGATAGTCCGTCGCCGACAGGACATCGCGTCGCTCACACAGCGGGACCATAAAGCGTGTGTGACCGTTCTTCAAGACGCCCCAGTACCTGGTCTCACGTACAGTTAATTCTTCCTCGGGCGGCGCATCAGGTGCCAGATTCGGAAAGACCTGTTTGAATGAGTCGCGAAAAGATTTTGGACGACTTTTCACAGGGAATCAAAATAGATGTTTATTTTGAGACTCTGGGAATTTTTGCGTTTCTGAGACAAAGCTCGTAACTTATATATAGATATTATAAATAAAAGACTGTATTACGTATTAATGATTACGTAATATAATAAGTGAGATTTTTTTTATCAATGGTGTATATTATACAGAACGAACAATAATTATGTATAAAAGACAAAAATAATTTTTAGAATAATATTGAAATAATTTCCAAGGATGTCTAATTTGTAATTTCATCCTGTAATTTGATATAAAATAATATTAACAGACAAGAATTTCTTTTTGAGACAAGAAATACTTTGCTGTACAATTATTAAGAAATTAATTTTTATTATGATAATTGAGTGAAAATATGATTTGGTGCTTGAACTTATAAGAACATGTGATTTTAAATTGCAGGAAGAGGGCGGCTGGGATAATAAATAAACAGAACACATGGTTGGAAACAAAACTTGTTGGCAACAAAAAGAGCAACCTGATCAAGGTACAAAACATAACCGCATCATAACTTAAACGGCATCCCTCGCGTGAGAGATGCGCGCGCTATACACTACACGCTCCGCTATAAGTAAAATACAAAGAAAGTAAAGAGAAGAAAAAAACAATGTACACAGAGGTGTATGTGTGTGTGTGTGTGTGTATGTGTATGAGACACTTTTCGCACTCTGGTGACGAAAATGAAAAAATAAGCTCTTAACGCACGCTGATGACGCGTCTAACAAATTCGCATATTCCCGCTATAATATGATAGTTTATCGTAAAAATATATAATTTTTCGACCTAAATCACTATAATTTAGCATTAAATTTTGGCACATTTTTGATTTACTGTCCTCTCGAAAAATAATAGTATACGAGTCAAAATTTTACAAAGCGGTTAACTATACATTTGCCAGATACCGCAATCTCCAAAGTATTAATAGCAATCATAAAAGCGAATTTGCAGAATTAGATCTTGCAGTGTCATATCGTTCGAGTTGTGTTTTATCACACATCTTTCTAATTGTTTGAAATAAGATTTGACAATACTGAACGATACTCATGCTAGAAAAATATATTATCAGACACGTCTGCAAGTTTATAGTTTCGTAAAATAGCATTAACACTTAGAGACGACGCAATTCAGCATATTGATTAGCAATTAAAAAAAGTATATATTTTTTCTACGATGTTGAGAATAATTGAAAAACATATCTCTCCTATGAGATTGTCTTCTCATGTTGCAAGTAAACGTTCGACGCATTCTCCGATCGATTTTGTTAAAATGAGAGTTTTTTAACACACTTTCAATCTTTGATTAATTTACGATCCACGTAATTATGCTTCAATGGCGAACATAAATTTTAATAACACTAGCGATATTTTCTATGTTAAATATATTTATCGGTATTTTAATCATCGTATCACAATATCATTTGTGATAGTAGTAATTAACCTGATTTCATATAATACCTCAGATGGAGCAGTTCACTTTTTGCATATAGATATTTTAAATATAAAATATCTCTTTGGCGCGTGTTTAAATCATGAGCAAATAAAATTAGCAAACTTCTCAGGAATCAAACAAATTTAAAGATGCAAAGATTTGGTCGGAAAGAAACTGACTGAGATACATTTAAAATATAAAAAGATAGAGCGTTTTGTATCTCGAACATTAACAGTACGCGCGCGCGTATCACACATCAGTTTTCATATTATTCATTGTTTCATATGATATTACTTTATAATCAAGATACCGATAAATATGTAACTATCAATACCCACTACACGGGTAACGTTCACACGAGGACGCCGGTACCGACCTCGGCATTGAACGTGACCGCGTGCTGGACGTTGGAACTGGCGGAGGATTGCTGAATTGTGGCGTTCACCGAACTTGGCCTATGATGGGCACCGGACGATTGGGCACCTCCTTTACGATACACCTCCAACACCAGCTGATTCGTGGCGGCCTGAATAAGGCCCAGAATTTCATCTCGTGGTCTCGTCACGACGTTCGTCGTCTCCACAAAGACTACGTGATCACCCGGCCGTAAGCCAGAACGATCCGCCGGACTTCCCGGATCCACGCGTTCTACTCGCGGTGGTCTGCCCCACGACAACGAAAATCCCCATGGGACCTGAACAAATGAATAATAAAATTCGATTAGGAAAGTTAATTAACAGTGATAGATATTTCGGTAGGGCAAATATTAAATTATCTTTAACCATGGTTCTTCTAATTATATAAATATATGTGGATGTGCTATAATCTTTTTATGTAGCAAGGAAAAATATGTAATTTGCCGATTTTTTGTCTACTAAAGTTTTGATTTACAACTACTGTAAAACACACCTGATTGACCGAGGTTTGTCTTATCAGCCTTCTCGTAATAGTACAAGGCGTTCTGCCACCCTTCGCGGTGAAACCTGGGTGTAAGGCTAGACCTGTTAGCGGATCGACCGGTTCTAGCTCCAGATGCCTCAGATACATCAAATCGCCCGTCCCTGAGTTGTTATTATCTGTCTCGCCATCCTTGGATAATGGCGGCGACACGACGCAGTCTTGAGATACACCCGCAAAAGGGGTACTCGTGTTTCGGACGGATCCGGCTTCGAGAGGGTGCCATGTCGCTTCCTGTAAAACGTTTTTTCTTTCAATCCTCCCGATCAAAACATGTAAAATGTACTTTCTATAGTCTCTCCTGAATTTAATTTTAAATTCAGTGCTTTAAATAAGAGGATATTAAAATTTTTTTTAATCATAATAATTGGGAATTCGATATTGTGCTGTATTACATTTTCATTAAAAGAATTGATTTCAGATTACTCAAAAAAGAGAAAATCGATAGATTGACAGGTTAAAATAATTCAAGACTTAGCGAAAAAAACTAAATTAATTAATGAAATTGGTTCTTTTTTAAAATATAATTATAACAGAAATTTCGTAACGATAAATTAGCAATAATTTCTATCATCATGTCAAAATTAAAAAATGCAATTTACAATATATTATGTTGAATATTTGTTCTAAAGCAAATGTATTTATTTAATTTGGAATATCATTTCAATAATCTAATATTGGATAACGCTTATGTTCAAAGCGAATAATTCATTTAAATCCGTTTTTATAAAAGAGTATTTAAAATCATTGATATTATTTATGCAACAATTATTATATTTTAATAACTGAGCTAAAAAATTAGATGATGAATTTACATGGTGCAAAAAAACACTAATTTTTAAAAATCTGTTTAATTGTTCACAAATTTTTTATTATTAGCATAATATATATTTATATTATTTTTCAAAAATTAATAGAACAATAATATTATATATTATATTATAGTAAATATTTCAATCGAGCATCTTAAATAACTACTTCAAGCTTTTTCATTTACATGTCTCTTTGAGAGATTTTGAATTTATAGCAAAAAAAAAATCTTCTAGACGCCACTACAATATTCAAGGATTAATATAGCAGGAAACTTTAGTAGACGTCTAGACGCATTCGGCGGTGCAGTATATTTGAAATAAATCAGCAGCAAACGTCTGAATCGAGAGTCTTTCGAGTGAATACTTGATGTTTCGATATACTTACCCTTCTCCTCTAGGGAAACGTGAGCTTTTTTATAATTTATAGCAAGAAACTTTTCGGAGACACTTCGAAAATTAATATAGTAACAAACTTTAGCAGATATATTTATAATAGCTATACTTCATGATATACGATGTACACTCGAAGCGAATCGAGAGCGGATGTCTCTCGATCGAACATCTCTAATATATACTCTAAGTTTCGTGATATTTACCTTATCCTGGGACAGAGGCAGAGGAAGAGTCATGCAGCCCAGCAACTCGCTACGTCTGAAACAGACGGAAAGGGAAACACGCATAAATTTCCGTCGTCCGGAATAAGGCAGCAAAATACGTGAACACGCTCATGTAGTTACATATACACGTATACACGGTATATGCTGTATACAAGTGTGGTACGTATCCACGAAGAGTGTGGTGTATATACAACATGACCGTAATGTCTGGCGTACTGTATGCGAATAGAGAAGGAAGAAAGGTGAAAGGGGATAAGAAATGCACGTGGTGAACGTGGTGCGCATGATCCGGGGGGAATCGATTCCCCTCCTACCGCGAAAGGGGAAATCCTCGAATGCCCCTAGAAATTACAATAGTTTAGACATTCAGACGGACCATCGACCGAGAAGGCACGCGGTTCGGAATTGCATAATTTTCTGCATTACTGAAAATCTTTCAAATCTTTTATTTCTTATCTTTCTAATCTATTAAGAAATATACTGAAATATATAGAAGCACGTCTTAAGAAATTCAAAAGATTTCATAAATAAGATTTGCTTAACGATTATAATTTACATCTATAATATTTGAGAGATATTAAAAATATGCTAAATAAGACATGCTAATTTTGTACATAAAGCAATTTAATAAAATGCAAATGCTGTCAAGATAAAAGGTTTCAATTTCGGTATTTATATAACACGAGTGCTCTTTCCTGAAAAATCTCTAGATATACGAAAATATTTTAATTTAATTAAAAAAAAAATTTGATTATAAAACAATTGTTATTAAATAAATGTTTTCGCAATTGTGATTATTCAAGCTAAAATGAGTCAAATGATAACACTCATGAATGAATAGCATACTCATGTTGGGAGAGTGTATTATCCTTGCGAAAACGAAGCTTCTTTGAGACATTATTTTTCCAATGTGAGAAATTCTCGGAACAGCTTAAAATTAGGTTGACTCCTTCGATTGGGCAATCGAAGAATAAACAAGCCAAGGCCGAGACGGCAAAAGAAAAGAGATCGATCATTGATCGAACATCGAACGTGTTTTCTTGTAAAGTACACTATATCGACGTACACACGTAAAAATAAACGCAGCAATGGACGATCGGTCAATGGGTATAAGTATAAATAAGCGGATTTATACAGACACACGAGTATTACAGAAAATATAGAAGGATACGAGATAGATAAATTCGTTGCTCCACTAACATAAATTCAATGGACTACTTGTGGCTCTCGTACAGTTCGTGCCTGCTTTACGAATTTCACGGGATTTTCCCACGCCGTACTGCTACCTCGAGAGATTACTATCGCGTACACGGTACGGGCATCACGTGCTTGTTGAGCTTCGTAAGTTAACGACGTATCGTTTACAAGGCTTTATCGGAACGAATTAAATTGCGGCTGATTCGCCGACCGAGGTTAATTTCCTCCTCGCTCTGACTATTACGAAACAAGTGAAACAGTCCAAGTCTTATCGCGACAACCTGTTTTTCAACCGCAAACGTATTTCAGAATTTGTGCTGAGCTTGTTCTATTATATTGTATTCTTTGCTTTTTATTCTCTCCAAAGAATCATATTTATAAAAATATTACGCATAAATATACACGATTGACGATTATCATATGTAAAATTTTATAAAATTAAAAATTTATTAGAAAATAATTAATTCAAGATTGATCAAAGAAAATAGATCTAATCCATTTCTTTAAAAGAGCTCACGAGACATTTCATTTTAATTTATTTTTCTTTAAATCAAAATTTTCTCGGATTATTCGAAAAGAGTCACAATCACTTTCGTATCTAATTATTTCAATCCCTTTTGATAGCTTTTTAATTAATCATGCATTAATTAAACATGCCACGAACTGTCTTTTACGTACGGATTTCCCGAGGAAATCATAATTAATCTTCCCGTAACAACGTAACAAAGCAAAGGCACTTAATTGTGTTAATAAATAAATTTCCAAGAACGTCAGATTCGTATGAAACTTTAGCACAGCCTCGCGAGATTTACGGACTTAATCTCGTGTTAGTATCTTCTTGCACCCTTCTAGCATTGTAAGCCCTCTCCGTCACTTCTTTTTCTCTTTTTTCCTTATTTCCGCGGAGCATGCTCACCTCGCACGGCGATCCCGGTGCCAGACGGCGATGTCCAGGGACGTGGGCCTGTGACCGGTACAGTGATTATTGTATGCCGGGCAGGGGAGTATAAGGGTCTCGCGAAACACCGGATTCGGCGTCGCGCGATGAACTGCGGTCCTCTTGACGACTCCCTCGCCGCTGGTATTCTTTAGACTCGCTTTGACATACGCGTGCACCGGTCCTTCGTACGCTCGCCTCAAATCCTTGCACTTTATCACTGTGAGAATGAGAATATAAAAAAGTGAAAAAATATATATGCATATATGCTTCGTTTTACAAGTTTTATTTTATTTAAAAGTGGACTATGTAAAAAAATTAATGATTGCAAGTAAAAGGTCAAATGAATTTTTCTTTAAAAACTATTTCATTAGAGTCAGTATAAAAATAGAAATAGATAATAATTATGAAAAATAATAACCCTATATTTCTAATTTTTAAGAAGGATCTTGAAATGACATATTCTCTCTTTCTCAATCGACTAATCCCAAAATATAATACATAAACGTAGCAAAAAACTCTGAGTAATTACATACACATAAATCGTAGTAAAAATAAAAGCTACTAGATAAATTCTGAACATTATTTATTCCTTCTTTAATAAACTAAAAGCGAAGATTGTGTGAGATTAGAACGCATTTTATAGTTATAACCACCTTGGCACCGTAGCTTTTAAAGGTTCTTTTGATTTATGTTCGCACGATACGAAAGGAGGAACTGTCCGATAATGTGATGAAACGGATCAGCAGACTGTTATGACCTTTGCCCTACTTCATTTTCACTTTACCTTCACATTCTGTCTACACGGTTAGATTTGATAGGCGATAGAATGGAATTGCGAATGCCTAAGCATAATGAATAAGAAAGTGAATAAGGACGTCAAGAATAATCAAACCTCTTTTAATTTCAGCTGACACTTTCGTTTGTCAGTAATCAAGGTTATATCCCATTATAACGTAACTACGGTTTTTAATTATGGCTGTAAAAACAGCCGTATAACAGTTATAGCTATGTTTTCCTTATAAAGACTTTTGGAAAGACCACGAAGATGTCAAGGATGTTCGTAATATGTGCACTTGAACACGTGCAGCAATAAACTCCACAGTACTTGGAACGCGTTTTGCCAGTTCCCTTCGCTTGTCATTATAAGCTCCACTACATTTTATCTGGACGTGTAGTCATTTTAATTTGTCGCAATTACACTGCTTTGCGATTGTTTAACATTTATAGTTATTATTGTTGTTTTCGATAATTTACAATAATATAGCAGTGTCTTAAAAACCAATGACGCAGCAATCTCACAAATGTATGATTTGCCTGATTTAAAATAATATAGGTATTTTGTTTATTATAAACATCTAGTTTTGTACATTAATTTAATAATTATCAGGTAAATATTTTATATTTATTTCATTTTGAAATCTTTAAAAGGATATAAAAATTTTTAATAATATACGCGTATATATTCGATATGTTATTTTTAGATTAAAAAAAGGCAGACAATTCCCTCTTCATTTACTTTATTATTTATAATAATTTTGCAGTTTTTACTTTGAAGCAAATAAATAATATTCAGAGACAATTAAATTCTATTATTATTTCATTATTTTAAAATGTAAAAACTGCCTTATTTTACTTTAAGACTAAATTTAAATTGTAGTAAATTTTCTATGTAAATACGCGTGAATTGTTTTAAAGCTATTTAATCACATTAATGTCAAACTTTAATTTACTGGAATTAAACTGTCTTGAAATAAAACAAAATATTTGTACACAATCAAGTTATCGAAAAGATGTTTATTCATTTATATATTGTGGCAAATTTTGCATTGTGCGACGGCACTGCGGACAGGAGGATCCCGGAGAATCGACGCTCCGGGCTCGCTCTTACGGCCGACTGTACCGCGGAACTCACTACTTGCACCCGAGGACGTCTGACCGATGCGGCATTCGCTACTAGCTCCATCCGTGCCGAGGATTCGCATCGCACGATCTACTTTTCGGCGATTACCACGCACTACGGTATCATGCCTCGAATAAACGCAACCGTCTCGGTAATACGTCGACGAGTAATTAATTAGGCAAGAAAAAAATACACACATATACACGCACACATCACTTCATTACTTCAAACAATTTTCCTTTTTGAAATAAATATGATCTTCTTTGTTGAAGTAAATATCCACAGAAGAAATATGTTTACACCGAAAAGTAGAAAAGCATAAATAATATAAGCGAGGCTTCCAGGAGTAAATCGTCGGTGTTGTACACTGATTCGTCCTGTCCATCGACTCATGGCGTACACAAAAACTAAACGGGGATTTGGGTGACACGAGGAGTGATGACGGAGATGTCGTCATGATGTCACGAGAAGCAAATCCCGCGGGATCAATCGTAGGCGATTAACCGATTCTCGAACGAACGAGACGATCGCGAGACGCGTCAGCAAGCGGCGCATCGACCGAATGCGACGCGACTCACTCTGAATGTGGAAAGAACGATTGGCAAAGCGAATCGGCGGAATGAATCTCATCGTTGAGAACGAGAAACGATCGTGACTGTTTACGCAAAAACAAATGTAACAAGGCGATTATTAATGTCGACGAGCTTACTAACCGGAATTGAGTCGCCGGGAGGGTCTGTGGGTTACTGGCACAGTATTATGCCGAGTGCGGGGTGCCGAGCGCCCTCGAAGCACCTCCTCTCGCTACACGCAACTGGCGCATGCCTCGTGGCTGCGAAATTTCAGGGGTGTGCGAGGGTAGCAAGCTACCCTATGTTTAGACATAATTAGAGAACAAAAAGTATATTTCTCTTTGAAAAATTAAGGAAATTTTATTTTTAGAAAGATACGAAATAATATATAATATAATAGTCGCAGCAACAATTTTGCTTTGTAACAGTAATATTTAAAAAATTATTTTTAGACAAACTATATAAAATTATTAGTTTCGTTTTTTTTTGGCTGTTCGTTAAAAATATTTTAATATCAATGTAACAATAATAATTTGCCTCGTTAACAGTATTAACAGAAAAATTCAGATTTTATTTAAATGTAGTGTCTTTTAAATAATGTTTCTCTCTATTGAAAGAATTTGCTGGATGTATTGGCATTCTCTTCTATGTCACCATTAGTCGCAATTATAATATAAAAAAAATACAAACTTACCTCGAACGTGTATATGCTCCGCCACGAGGGAGCATTCGATTTCAATCGATCCGCGACAATTGGATCTCGTCGGCGGTTCGCCTTCGGGACTGAACTTCAAACATCTTCTGACAGTCGCGACCAAGGGGACCTCCGGAGTTGTCGACACAGAAGTGACGAATGATTTCGAGCTATGCAGATCATCCATCATGGACGACTTGGGGCTGTCAAGATCCCAAGAACTGGTCTTCCTGCTAATATCGTCCTCCTTACGATCTTCAACATCGTAGAAAGACATTTTCGTAGCCGGCACGTGCTTCTCGTCCAAGGTCGAATCGAGATCCGTCTCTAACACTAGCTTCTTCACATTCGGATTGATGGCTTCGACTAACGTGATCTGATCCTCTTTTATCGAACTACACGTCCTCTTGGCTCGTTTGCCGTCCACCGCTTTGTCGCCGTCCTTTCGCGGACGTTTCCGGCGAATGCCGCGTTGCCTCTTCAGCGTAAACGCACCATCGAGGTCGTTCAGAGGCGACGTGAAAGCCCAGGACACCGGTGAAGGGTCCTCCAGGAGTTGACTGACCGACGATATGGAGCTGTCGTTGCGCGGCGGCGATTCTTCCTCTACTATCTCCGCGATAGTCTCATACGTATGATCCGTCGTCCTCGAATCCGGTCGTTTCTCGCACGACGCCTCCAGAATCTTATTTCTTTCCTCGGCATCGCCCAAGAGAATTTCCGCTACGGTCTTGCTTCCGAAATTGACTTCTTGCTCTCTGTACATCGTAGATTGGTTTTAATTTGGAGAATTTGTCTCATAGTGAACTTATTCTTTCATTACTTTCATGCATTATATAAAACACATACGATTTCTTAAATTTTTAACATCGCGAATACTTTGATATAAGATAAATTCGCTCCAGTTAAAACTAACAAAAAATAACGAACAAGAATCAACATTCATCGCATTTCTCTCTGCTTATTACATCATCATTATTCAATTATCTTTTTAATTATAATCATCTTACCTGTGAAGCACTTCCGTGACTGTGTTGTCCATATTCTCGTACTTCGGTAAATCCTGATCTATAGTGAGACTCGACAATTTTCCGACTAGCGGTGTCTGTCCTTGCGCTGCCTTTCCCTTGAAGGGACTGATTGCTTGAGCGAGTTTAGTGTGATATGGTGTTCGGCATCGCGCATGAATTTTCGTGATCTTCGCGAGCTTTGGTAAATACGGCGTTTTCACCGATCGCGTCTTCTGTTCGACGTTCTGTGAATAAGCTTTAGTCTTCGGGATGCTCAGGGGCATCGAACCTGTCTCCATCACGTCTTCGGGGCTGGTCGCCATCGAGATCTGCTGGAAAAAGTCGGAAACGTGCGACTGCATATTCGCTCGCGCCTCGTTGACGATATTCTGCGGCAGCTCGTTGTCGCTCTGAAAGTTCTTGGCGCGATTGTTCATGAAGAGCGCCGGGTCCGTCGGTAGGGTCAAGGCCGTGGAGCACTTGCTACCTGGTGGATAATATGTGAGCGGTCCGATATCGGTGTCCACTCTCGGCGTACTTTGATAGAAGCTCTCAGACACCAGAGAATTCTCTGCTTCCTGTGATACGGACTGACGTTTACTTGATCTCAAATATGGCTTCGTCGCCTGCGAAATGCATTGAGGAACATTTTTTTAACAAAAAAAGGAATCTAATGACGTTACATTAATCAAAGAAGAATCGGAAGTTTAGTTCTTTTGTAACCTTTAACATTGTTACTTTTGTACTTTCTCGCTTCTTCTCACAAGCATTATATATTACTACAATATTTATTATAAGAGAGATAAAAGAAAAGTTGAACTTACTGTTACCTGAAAATATGTTCTCAAATCTGTTCCGCTACTCTTGCACCTTCTCTTCCGAGCCGGCGTTGTTCTGGATGTATTAGATACATTCTGAGTAGATACCTGTCTGGTTCGGCAGCTAGCAGAAGTCGGTGGTGTGTTAGACAAGTCTCGGAAAGGCCGGCGGGGAGGCTTGTTCAAGGTAGGCGGACCATGGGGTGTCGAACTGGTTGCCGACAATGATCTTGAAACCGTCCACTTCAACATCTTTAAATGCTAAACGAGAAGAGAGCGAGAATGATAATGAATTGTCAAACATAATTGGAAAGATTATTAATAGACGAAAGTTGCCTCGAAAAACTAAACATCGACGTAGCAATTAATATGTATTATGTTTCATAAAATTGCGTGACTTATATTCTAAACAAGTTCGTTGAATTCCTCATTAGAACAGAAAGCGTTTTCGACGTCAAGTGTAATTAATTTTCTAGGCTAGTCCCTTTATGTGTGAATTACCATCCATTTAATTCTAATATATGTCAAGTGTTCCGGAAACCACATAGCCACGAAGCGATTATTTTCACCTCAACACACATCACTTTCCCCCGCGTGTTCGCCGGTAATAACATTTCATTAAAGAGTCCTTCACATCCAATCTAGCTATTTCCTTCGTGCAGAGGAAGTGCGAGGGCCGGACCGAGTTGTCATTAATCCACGACGCACGCGTACGGAGTACGTAAAACGCACGGGAATACACATGAATGGGAAAGTCGTTGGGTTTCGCTAAGTCTCGATAAGGTCGACATCTCGTCAGGTCCGCCTATCGGCCTTCCGGCCAAAAGCGAGGTGATCGCCTAATTACGCAGGGAGAAACGTATACATGACACGATATACGAAACACGACAGGAAACCTCGCGACGAAATCGAAAGTAAGAAAGAGAGATAGTGTTGTACACCTGTCGCGACATACGGGAAATAGCGAAACAGGTGAAAGCCGCTGTACACCTGAGAGACGGTTTCACGAGTTAGCACTTGCCTAGGCACCGTGCTTAACGATCCCTTAAACGGCCCCTAAAACCGAGGCACCAATGCCTCTGCCCTTTCTCTCTGTCGCTCCCCGGAGCGTAATTTCGTAGGCGAGAAGAATCGAGCGCGAACACGACGAGTGAGGAAAAAAAGAACGTGGTCAAGCGTGCAGGCTGAATTATTGTTTCGTTTCGGCTCTGTTGCTGTTGCCGCTGTGTATGCAGCCGCTGATTCGCGAAATTGCTGATCCGATTAGCTCGCATGAGCGCAGATTCACCACGGTCATCGAGTTGAATCGAGGTCCTTCTTTTGAGCGTGATATTCGCCTAACTTTCAAATTGGAAATAGCTAGTACCCTTATAAATATTTTTTTTTCGAATTGATTCTTCTAGAAGAAATATTAAGACCAATTATTTTTTAATTACGCCAATTAATCTTCATTTTAAAAAGAAACTTTATTAGATTTAAGCAAGAAATAAATAACAAGAGTTTAATCTTTGTTTAATTTGAATGTATATTTATGTTGCGAATTTCTTCTGTTTGACCTATACGTATAGGATATCTCTGAAACGTTATAATTTTTTAATCATTTTTATATAAATTTTTCCATTAGTTAGCAATAAGTACTATCAATGTATTAAAATAAATTTGTAAAGTATCAAATTTCAGCTTTAAATATTAAAAAATAATATTAATAAGATTATAGAGTATTAATTAATTAAAATAAATCCATGTCTTTAACATTTCGTAATTCACGCAGTACTATATCATAACTTATTCTTTTACATCATTATTATTAGACTATACAATTTTCGGTTAATATCACTCTACCCTTCATGTCAAACTGATTTTAAGCAGAACCTTTATTTAAAGTTGTAAAGAGGCACGATTTGAATGGACATATGCATTTGGATTCACATGCATATATCTTGATCTTGACCCTGAAGGAAACTTCCTGAAAAGTCGCGCGGTCAAAATCGCGTCCGGGACAGCGTGCAAAAGCGGTAGCAGCAGCACTAGCAGTAGCAGCGGCAGCAGGTTTTTACTTTTAACGGTTCACCGAGGGGGGGTGCGGCGCATTGTACTAGCTAGGTATAAAAATGCATTCATTTGCATACAGGCTGTTGCCATGCTGCGCGCGCGCGCGCGCGCGTTCTCTCCTGTCCTGCACTTTTTCGCGTGCGCTCACGTATGCGTGCTTCTCGCGTATCTACATATGTACACGAATGTCTGTCTGTCTGTCGCGACAGTACCACTACCATTTACCACCGGACTACGCGCATGTAAAAACCGTCTCGGCACCTGCCCATATGGTGGTGAAACGCGCAGTGTGGGTCCCATCTGGTATCGCTCAACCCAGCGCTAGGTGGAACCCCGATGTCGATATGTGGCGGAGATGATCGTTATCTGACATCTATGTCGAGGATTTCCTCAACGTATTTCTTCGGAAGAAACCTCGCGCGAAGCGCACGTGCCACTAAGACGTACAGAAGAATACAAAAATATCCTTATTAGGCTTAGAAATTTGATATTTTATTCAGGTCGTTTCATTTATTTTACAAATTTGACGTGCATATATTTTTATTATTTATTGAAAAAATACATTTGATTATCAATAATATATTTTTTAATTCAAGAATTGAACATATATCACGTCCTACCGTTGCGTAAAACATTGTTTTATTAAAGCACTTAAATTTTAATTATAAGAAAGAAATTTAACTTTTTCCTAAATTGAAAAGATCTTTGAAGCAAAATTATTTTCGAATGAATTTCCGGAGGTTGTAAGCAACACATAGTCTCTTCCAACGTTCGTAAGTGGCAAGTCATGCTAGGCAAAATGACATGCAGAATACCTAAAACCTTCGAAATGTTCGTCGAGGACGAGTTCCTCTTGGATGAGTGACTACAAGTAGCGAAAGGCATTCGTCTGCATAATTAGACATTAGTTCGTCATTCGAAATAAACGGGGTCTGACAGTCAGCCTGCACCTGCGATAAGACATTGTTTCCGTCTGTTTCCGGTATACTATACGATATACGTATTATAGTACACACTAAATTGTATACCTAGCGTTCTACTGTTCGTACGTTTGAATGGGAGACTTTGCGCGTATGTATAT
>VBVR01000696.1:0-43234 GCA_011638315.1 Tetramorium parvispinum | reverse complement strand
GTATAAAATACATTTTTATTATTCTATCCATTTCAATTGTACAGTTAAATTTATTGCTTGTTTTAGATTGTGAAAGCAATGCGAAAATATGTGTTCCAGAAAACAGCTCGAAACAAAAATCTGAAAACTTCACGTTTCCTAAACGATACTCCCCTACAACAATAGTTTGCAAGGATAATTTGCATCAAAATCAATTTGTTAAAACATATTCCAGAAAAAGATCTTGGCATTCAGCATCATCTCCTTCGACACCAATCAAGTCAATGCGTAAACTACCTAATGTTTTTAGAAAGAGAGAAAGTAGTCCGATTCCTCCAGGAATGGTATGCGAAATTGGATCTTGCACAAGAAATTTGCAAAAATGGACAATTCTTAGAACAATTTCCTCTCAAAATAAGCTCGAAAATAACAAACGCAAAACAAAGTCTACGAAAAGAAACATGAGAAAATTTATACGAAAACAAAAATGTGATGCATATGATCTAATCGAAATAGACAACGAATTTGAAACTAGTGATCAAGATGGTAAACGAGTATCTTTTCGTGACTTTTGTCTCAAACAAAAGAAAAATAAAGGCGTGAATATAAGATTAAATAATTAAATGATTCATTTGTTTGTAGTTGTTTATATACTTGTTTATATATCTCGTAAATTTTGATTTTCCAAAAAGTCTACAATTATTTGTAATTATTAATATTTGTGGATAGTTAAAGATGCGTTAAATAAATATAACAAAATATTTCTTTAAGGTGGATATTATAAATAAAATATTATATAATTGATATCAATTATATAAGAAGAAACTATTTTGTATTAACATGATTTCTTTATGTAATAATTTATATTAAATATGCATATGTTAAAAAGTTACTGTACTTAATTCTTTTTATTATACTTTATATATTGTTACCAACGTTTATTGACTAAATTTGAGACACTTAAATATGTACCCGGCTTTATTTAATGTAGAAAATTTGTATGTGTACTAGACTGTAATGTGGGTGACCTCAACAGAAAATATGTCTTTCGACTTTGCTTTAATACAACAACAGTTTATTTTGACGTTGCTGATCAATTCCTTTCTACACGCACAATATTAACATATATTACAATAACGGACACAAGAATCCATCCGTTCACAATCTTTTAAAATATCTTATAAAGCTCCCTTTAATTTTTTTTTATTAATTCCGCATAAGGAAAGACTACATTTCCAATTTTAAGTCAGAAGTTCTTAAGTCAGAACTTTTAGTGTAATCATAATCGGCAGGTAAAAAACTAATTAATAGATCAGTATATACAATAAATTAATATTATTAAATAAGTGTAATTAACATTATTAAATGAAAATTATTCGTTTTATTTTCTTTTCTTTACAACAATTCCATAATTACGTTATTCTATAATATTAGGTTATTTTACAATATAATATGTATTATGTTTAATTAGAATGTACACAGGAACGTGCATTATGCTATTCGTATTATTCGTAAATGTGAAGGAACAAATACGAAATTGTGAAGCTTGTGATGTGAAAGATGACTATGAATCTCAGAATAAAATGATCATCAGGAAGAAATTATTAAATGATATTATTTTCAAAACACTTGAATGGAGACATAAATTTCAAGAGAAACTGAATATAATAGAGAGTGAGATACGCATAATACAATACAATCTGATGGCAAACATTGAAAGCGAAAAAATACTGAGGAAAGAATTAATTTATCTCCGTAAGGAAGAATTAGAAAATAATTATTTTAATAGAGTCATGATGTATAACATACTTTGCTTCATAGGTAAGTATTGTCACACAATAAAGATTGTATTAATTATAATTTTATTTTGCCAATATGTGTTTTCTATACAATATACAATACAAAATTATTTTAATAAATTATTTTATAGATAAACATTATACTTTGTTATTTTTATAGGAATTATCATCATTATTTGTTGGTATGTTGTGCTTTTAACACACCTGTTATAAAAAAGTGAAGATTGTAGAAAAAAAATAAAGAAATAAACTCTTAAAAACTTGGCTAAGGGAAGAAAAAAGCAAGAAGAAATAATGATTTACTCTATACATATATCGAATATATTGTTATTATAAACACATATTTATATAATACACTGTATTTGATTTTATTTGCAAGTTACAATTATTTTTTTATAATGAGTACTTCTTGTAATAAATGGATTAACTAAAGTTTTACTATTTCTTAAGCCGGTGTAAGCAATTATAGATCAATGTTTACAATATATTATTGTTATCACTATTATATATTATATTATTATTTAGAGTCATCAACGAACAATTTTTCTTTAGAATACATTCCCAAATGTTTCAATCATTTTTAACGCAGTAACAGGCAACGCATTTAAAATTAACAGTCTTATCGTCGAAAAGATAAATACGCTCCAGCGAATCTTATATTTTTAAATTTGCCTATATCGTTTGTTAAGGTTAACGAATAGATGATGCAAAATTATTGACATATTTAAAAATTTGTGCAAAATTTAATTATTTCAATACAAAACAACTATATAATAAATTTCTAATTTAAGGCTATAATTACTAGTTATTTAAAATAAAATATCGTAATTATTAAAAATCACAAAAATGTTTAGTATACTATAATATTAATAATAATATAAAATTAAGAACATTGATTAGAAAGAAAAAATTATCATGAATTAAAAATATTATTGCCTTTAAACACAAGACTTAAAATTTGCAAATTTAATGTACCATATTCATTATTATTTATTTTCATCGTTTTTGCAATTTTATCATTAAATATTATGCAATAAATGACTTTGATATATTGTTATAATTATCATATTCGAAGAAAATGAATAATTTTGCGAAGAGTAACGTAATCAGTTTGCTCATTTGCGACAAATCTACTGTTTGTTCAGTTTCTCAATTACAATTGTGGCACCAAGAAGGTCATTTATTCAGTTCGTGAAATATAATATCGCATGTAAAAAAATGATATTTCCGCCGACTTGCATTTGCACTCCCGTTCAACAAATATTGAATTAATAATCCATCGGATGTCCTTGATAGACCTTTATACGGATTGGTTAACGGTCGATGTTAATTAGTCTGACGAGTTCTGTCCTGTCGAGCCTACAAAAATTAAAATATCGTTTTACATTTGTAAATTCACGAGACAAAAATATTTCGTTTTCGCCGAGTGTGCACAATCGAAGTTTACGAAGTCCATTAAGCGAAATCGCTTCGTCAAAGAAACTTACATCATACCTCAGCGTATTTTCAACGTTCCTTATCTAATCGAGCCCATTCGATTACTGAATCTGATTGTCCGTATTCAATCAGTACAACTTTTGCACTGCATTCGGACAGATCTTCGCTTCTGGTGATCTGGAATCAAGTTCTCGTGCTCGTTCGTTTTACTCAATATGGAAGAACAATTGTTAAATCCGTTGGAGAATGACAGTACGATACCGGATGAGGTGCAAGAAAAATTGGCAAAAGTGATTGAAAGATATCAACAATTGAGCGATGAGGAAAAAGAGCAATTCCAACAGGGCGCGTTTGACGTGTTAACTAAGGCTCTGCACAAGATGCCCAGAAACACGATCTTGCCCGCGTGGCTCGTACCATACCAATCTTACCTTCTATTCCTTTTCGCAATATCAATTGTGGGATTTCTATTCGGTATGATATGTTTTGCATTATATTACATTTGAACTTATACATAGTAAAAATACAATGTTAACGAAAAATTTCATTATAGCAGATAACAGCAAAAGCAAATAGTTGATTATGTAATAACATATATAAATTATATATCCAATTGCACCATATGGTGCTTTTAAACAATTAATTTTTCTGCAATAACAATTTTATATTAAACAATATTTTTTTCTCAAATTTTTATTCTTTGCAAAATTTTAATAATAATATTGTTTTCTCAGTTATTGTTGCACGCAAATTGTATCGACGTACAAGAGAACGAGAAATACGTCAAGAAGAGAAGAGAAGGCTCAGACAACAGAAAGCAGAGATGAAGAAGAAGAAAAAGAAGAAAACAACATGAGATTATATATTCAATAATATTTTAACAGAAAAAGATTCATTGATGAAATAGAGGCTAAATGAATAATAAATTCGAAACATATGTTTTACAATCAATGAGCTTTTTCTTCCATGAATTAATCATTAAATCGGGGAAACAAAAAGATAATAATAAGAATTGGCATCAAGTAATATTTATTGTGCCATTTCATTGACTTGAACATTTGTATGAGGTATACAACAAAATTAAGATGAATTGACATATACATTTTCGCTCTCAAAATATCAACATGTTTTTTAACCGTTAAATTATAATAGAAAAAATAAACTGTATTATCAAGTAACATACGTTTATACTTATTTATAATTACGGTATAATATTGAACTTTTCATAATTGATATCACGCGATGAAATCGCAATAAGCGTTCCCAACTACAAGTACGATTCTTTGTAGTAATAAAGATTACATTTGTTAGCTAGTCAATAATTACTTAATGCACTGTTTGTTACGTTATAAAACGTTATTATTTTACATTCTTACATGAAAACGCACAACCACATTTCTCAGTAAAATCTTAATGTATTATTTAACAGATATTATCTATCATATAACAAAGCTGCATTGATGTTTGTAAGATTAGTATTGCAGTATATAAAGAGTTTATATACATTCATAGTTTTAAACTTTATGTTTTGTAAAAATTTCAAAATTCCAGAATCTCAAAAATATTAATATAAAAATTCTATTTTTTCCCATATTGTGATATTTACATTAAAAAAATGAGAATATATTTTTCATATAGTTCTCTCTTTGTATGTATATTTATCTTATTTCAAATAGTTATCAAATAAATCTATATATTGGCATATTATGAGTAGAGGTACTAAAATTATTTTTTTATAACTTGTACATTTTAGTATAAATTTTATAATAATCAATTTCATTAATTCTTTGTAATAATAACATCATTAAAGGATTTTATTTTATTTTATAACAATATTAACATGTTAAAAGTTTATCGAAGTAAAAGACCTTATATCTATTTTAAACAAAAATTGTTAAATCAAAAACAATAACAATTATATACAAAATTAAAATTTTATACTTATTTTTAGAGTGGCACATATATCGAAAACCGTTCGTTTTCATAAATTGTACTGAAAAACGATATATAAATCGTACTTTTCATTACATAATCTCTTTATCTTTTCATTCCTCACTCCATTTCGACTTTTCTCTCACTTTGCTAAGTATAGATATTACTATATTAAATACTTTTGCAAATCACCATCAGTTATGCGACTTGCAAAATGGTACAGAATCTGGCATGTGTTCCGTATCTTTGCACATTCATAGAAAAAAAAATACGTTTTTGTAACAATTATGAATAAAATATTCATAATCCTAAAACATTCAAATGGCACAATCGTGCGAATGTACAAAATCTTATATTTATATATGTATATATATATCTCGCTGTTGCTAAAGCAACGTTGTTCTAGTATTTGTAAATACGTGATAATGGA
This sequence comes from Tetramorium parvispinum, assembly GCA_011638315.1. Classification (NCBI taxonomy): domain Eukaryota; kingdom Metazoa; phylum Arthropoda; class Insecta; order Hymenoptera; family Formicidae; genus Tetramorium; species Tetramorium parvispinum. The sequence continues at coordinate 37,657 of VBVR01000696.1, read as the reverse complement.
TGGAATAATATATATATAATTTCTAAGGTCCGTATTCATAAAGCGTTTCTAAAGATGTTAGCGCGTTTTTGTCTTTTTATCCTTGTTTTACGTTTACTGAATGATAAAGATAGAATGACATAAAAACGCGCTAACATCTTTAGAAATACGTTCTAAAAATATAGGCCTATCTATTCTTTTGAAAAAATGGCAAAATTCGACATATATATCTCGTAATTTTCTTTAACGGATACAATTTCAAATTGTAAGAGTTATCCAAAATTATCGAGTATCTTAACTTATAATTAGTATAAATTCGAGTCGGATACATTAAAAAATCGAGTACTTGGAAAGTTTGAATGCTCGCTTAACTCAATGAAAATATAATTAAATAATTATTATTAATAGAAAAGAACATTTATACTTAAAAAAGATATTGCACTTGCATATATGTATACTATATATACAATATATACAACAGTGCCAGAAATAATATATATAAGTATGCAGCACAAAAATAATAAATTTTCAAACAGTAAAAGTGAAAAGATAAATTCAAGCAATAAATTTAGATTTGACATTAAACTCTTATCATTTACTGAAAAATACCGATTTTTGTACTTTCATTATGCAAGTAAAAAAAAATATAGTCTTTCCCGGAAATGATCTTTTTTTGCGTATCTATTATTTCTGTCACTATTGTGTGAGTATGTTTTAATTATGTTGTAGATATGGCATGATATGTAAATAGATATAATTGTGTAAATGTTACATATAAAACAACTATAATACCGCAAATCTTTTTTAAAAGTTTATATATAACTTCAATATATAACGGAATCAAAAATAATTTTTTGATTCCGAAAGTTAATTTTATATTATATTATATTTGTTATATATGGAATTCACTTTTGTATTTAATTCTATTTATTATAAATATGTTAAAGAATTATTAATTATATCGAGATCTTAATTAAGATTGTTAAAAAATTGTTAATAATTTCCAAATCTCCTTTACATAACATTATACGTCAATAATCTCTGCATTGTTCAAATAATTTTTGACTTTATTAACAATTTGTAACGCTCGCTACCAGGATCTGAAAAAAGTATTAAATATTTGCATTATTAGTCTCTTTTTCTTAGTCTCAAAATTGTAAGTAAGACCGTAGCAAAATAAATTTACCTTTGATAGTTTCGATGAGGTACATACTCTCGTCTTTCATGTTCGCTACGAGCTCGTCGGTGACCAACACATGTATACCCTGTGGCCCTAGGAACAGTATTGAATGCAGACGGTCGTGGGGCAAGTTTAGAGCGTTGAGCAATTTATTTGTGAGTGCGGTGCTCGTCAAACTGTCGAGATAAGCGACTCTCCAGAGCGATCCGTTGCCTTCCAGCGAAAAATAGAGAGTGAGCTTCGGGGTCGGCGCCTTGGAATGCAACGTGTTGAACAATCGAATGCCATCCGCCACGCCGCAAATTTGGATAAGGTCCTCCCGGGACAAGCGTAAAATATCCGATGCAGAGAAACTTGCGAATGTTGACTCGAACGCATTGAATCGGCTGGCACGAAGCCATGCGGTTGTCTGTGTGGCATTTGCATCGGGCGGTAATTCAGTAAGACATGAGGTACCCTGCGAGATTTAAAAGAAAGTTATCATAAATAAGCGTGGATTGAATAAATTTCAAATTCTTCAAATAATTACAATCCTAATTGTAAATTTTATATTCACAATTTTTAGAAAAGACACTTTTTTTCGAGAGCATCACAGTTTGAAATGAAAACAATTACATGCCACTACTTTTATTATGTAGTGATGTAATGTGAAACATTTTCTTTCTATCAATTCTTTACTTTAGAATCGAATGAAAAAATTTACAAAATTATTAAAATAAAATTAGTTATTTTTCTACAATAAAGATCTTTACTGTTTTCATAAACTCGATTAGATGTTGCGAGGAAGTAGCTTTGTGTGCGGTCAAACTAACATCAGCTTCAATGCAAGGTTGATCCGGCAGTATAGCTGCGGGCGATGGCAAGGCCGGCGCCGTTCCCACGTTTTCCTTGACGGCATCTGAAGCCGGAACAAGTGGTACGATACCGGAATTAGAAACCGAAAGTGCCAATGGGGCAACTACCGGAGAAGAATTGCCGCCGATAGTCGCGCGTGTCTGTGGTGATCTGGAAAGTAACGCAAAAACCGATAACATTAATTACTTACAATTTCTCTTTTGTGGAAGTCTGAAAATATAATTATTAAAATATTGCATTTTCTTACGTGAATTATTAAATATTGTTGTTATAATTATTAATAATAACAGTATTTATAACATTATTCATAATAACAATATTAACAATGAAGTTATTATAATTATTTTCTTCTTGCAATAATTCTTGGATGATTCTTGTCGTATAAAAACATTTGTTTTTTCTGATATGCAAGACATAAAAAACACATTTTAAATTCTGACGTGTGCGTGCATTTATGTATTCGTTTACTTTGTGGCGCCGTAAAACGTTGGCGAGTTGAGGATTATCTGTCTTATTAATTGTGCATGCAACATAAATCTTTGACTGACACTTATATGGTTAGCTGAGCAATTTCATGAAGAAACGGGAATATTCAAAGTACGTGTTTCCTGATAAAAACCGGGACCAAAATAACTTTGATTATAATAATAAATTCAAATCGAAATATATAAAAATGAAAGTAATACACATATATCCAAAATGTAATTTACTTGTTTGAATTTCAATAAGATCAATTAATGTAACTTTTGTCGAAAACAAAAAAAAATTAACTTCGCAATAATCGACTTTTTTATCTTAAAAATTTCAAACACATTGCACCGAATATTATACAATTAATATTATTATATATAAAAACGAATATACAATCTTGATGATTAAACACATTTAATAAACTGTACATTTGTGAAATTTTAATTCTCACTAATTGCGAGAATCATGTAAACGCAATTTTAGTGTTATCAACTAGTTAGATAATAAAAAATATGAAAATATAAAGTAGCTTAACGTTGTGAGACTATCTTCTTTAGCCATAGCCAATTGGAATTGAAGGTGAGATTTAATCGACATTTCACGTGTAATATTCAAGAAGTTCAATCAATACTTAAAGCTTTAGTCTTCAAAATTTCATTTTCCTATCAAAAAAGCTATATAATAAAATCTTTAAGGAAAGAAGAAAGCATCGGTATATTCTTACGTAGAATGCCCCTTTAAAGAAATCATAAGCTTGACTTTTTTGCAGCCGTCGAGTCTCTTCGTGTTCCAACACTTTCTCATTCGGAGGCTGACCAGTCCTCCTCGCATAACATATCCTTTCTTCATCCGTGTGTTCAACAGGGCATGGACGAACTTAGCCACGATCTGCACGTGCGGCGGGCCACCGTTCACGATCACCTCGTGCTCGAGAAGCCACGTGACGAACTGATCGAGCGGATAACGTGGCCGCTTGATGGACCAGCAGCTCTTCAGGTCCCAGTAATTCCTTGACATGACGAGTATATTCCTGCTGCGATGACTGTACTGGAAAGGAATCTCCTCTACGGCGAATCGTTCTTCTCCTTGAAGGCCTTCTTCCGACTTTTCACGCGCTCATTCATAAACGTGGTAAACCCGCACGCTCGAACGTCCGATCGTTCTCCAATCGTCTTCCCATCCATTCGTGGTCGATGTTAGCGAGATACCGTTCTCGAATCTCCGTTCTGTCTTATCAGCTCGATCGAGTGATGATTAATCGCTAAGGTAGCCGATCCTCATCGCGCGGCTGTCTGAGAGGTGTAAGGTGCGAACCGTTCGATATTTCGGTGGAGCGGCGTGCAATGTTCACCAGCCAATAACTGAAGTCGCTCGGTGAATTCGAGTAATAGAGAGAGCACTTGGCTCGGCTCGGCAGATAGGATCAGTTCGAGTCAGTGGGATTGCATTTGTCTGCCGCGAACCGGATACTGCTAGTCGCCCGCCGACATTCGTCCGCTCCAACGAACTCTCGCGAAATTCTGACCTTGGCTCCCTCGAGTTGAAATCTCACTGTGGGTCGCGTGATCGGCGTGTCGTATCTTCTTTCTTTTTTTCTCTTCTTTCCTCTTTCTTTATACGACACGAGCCTCACGTCACATGCAAACGTCGAGGAAACACGCTGTCGCGCGATAATCACTCGCGCGATCCGGAGTGCCGCGGCTCGACGTGCGGAATCCCGCGATAAGTTTTCTAGAAAATCCGAAGATCTCTCTTTTTTTGTCGAATGCAACCGGTTTACAGTTCTTCATCGACTACAGGCCGCTTCGTTGTTTGCCTTCCACTTGTCCGATGCACCTCTATAAAAGGAATGAACTTTGTATCCACCGAGAGTCACCGAGCCTACGATGTTTATCTTCTCGGCTTGCGTGCTGCCACTTTGCATCGGGCCTAATTATAGTGCCACATGTGTGCCATTGCGCGCAGTTTTCTATTGCCTCGTAAAACACTTCGACGTGTAAAATATAATCCCACCCTATGTCGTCTTCCAGGAAATTCTTTCTACGCACTCTGAAGTTATAAATATTTCTCCTTTTTACCACGCGAAGACGAATGTTTTTATTGTAAGATGAACTTAGTCCCAGAAACAATTAATGTTTCTCGACTTGCGCAATTAATCTCATTGACATTTCCTGATAAGCAAACTGTACAAGCGGCTGTAATATTCCTCTTGTTTTTCCTCTCTCGGAGCTAAATGAATTTCACAAATCTAATTAGGCTTTCTCGAGATTATATGTTCTTTCGATCTAGAAAGATCTTCGTTCTCTCTTGAAAATCTCTCTCGAGTTTATATTCTCTAGATTTTTCAAAATAGTAACTTCATTGTTACTCGATGTTTTCAATTAATTCCCATTAGTCGGGAAAAACAGGATATATGACCTGGTTGCAAGACTCAATTTAACCGCCTTGGCGTCAGCTTTTCGGCGGCAGGGCTGCTTGTCATCTGAGGGGATGATCCTGCCGCGACAGAAGCACGTAGATAGCCAGGATATCACGTGTCGCGACGAAGCTCAGATCATCGATCAACGCAATTGAAAGTGCGTGGAAAACTCGCGTACGCTCTGTCGGAAGTTGATTGTCTGCTGCGGCGGACGAGGGCATTCCTGTACGGTGCTCGTTCACGATAGTTCGACTCGCAGATCTCTTGCTATTTAACTGCACTTGAAGGAGATCACTATCGCTCGAAGAAGCTCACTCGATGCATCACACGTTGTTATTAAACGCGGCCGCGGGCTGTCATAGGCTATCTGTCACAAGTGATCTCGTCAACGGCTTTATTGCATGACTAATGGCCGATTGATCGCGTTACGCTTAGTTCCTCGCGAAGGGAAGCGCAAGATGGGACAGGGAAGTAGCTATTTGTTCAAAAGAGAGCGTAATACCAAATCGCCCTCGATTATAATGCAATTCGGATACATCAACGGCGCGAGAATAGACTGTTCCGATCAACGAAGCTAACACCCCTTGTGCTGTTTGTCGAGCGCGTTATTTGCGCTGGCGATCCCGATCGATCCGCTTCTTGTCGCGATGAATTCAATCGTCGCGCCGGAAATTTGTCACGTACCAGAATATACCGGACTAAGATTAATTCGGTTATCTCGAACGATAACTTCTCGCTCCACTCTTCCTGCTCCACCACACAAACCAGATGACTTGTTCAAATATGAATTATCAAGCTTTACTTTATACAAATGTGTTAAGTGAATAATCAAGACATGATGTATGCAAGGAACTTGGAGGATCTCTCGATGTAATAGGCTCCAGAACTCTCTTGCCTCTTCACTTTTAATTAATTATCTCTTAGTCTAGAGATAATTTATACTTTCTGGATTGGAGTAGCGAATGTGATGCACACCGGGTGCTAGGAAAACGAATCGGCAGACAGAATGAGATGACGCTGAAGAAATCTTCTCTCCGCACTATTCTGCTTTGCACTATTCTGAAACGCTTCGGGAGATAGCAAGTTAAAGACTGCTGGTGCCGGTTCTCGTACGCACGATGTAACTGAACGCTTGCAAGCTCAGCCGCTTTCTTCCCGAGTAATTCAAGGTTGCGTGTGCGAGCTCGATGGAATATCGATTCCCAATCCCAGGCAGGAGAGGCGGATTACACACTTTTTTGGCGCCGGCGGCGAGGAAGTCGGCTGACAAATGTCGCAAGCAATTCCGCAAATGATGCGTAATATTACCATATCACTTGTAAAACACAAGTGCAGTACGTGCTCGGCGATGAGATTTGACCGGCGACGGTTGACATATTCCGATGTCCAATAATACGATCGCACGATATCTAGCTTTGTTGCGACCTGGACGCGTCGGAATGGACTTCGACGCGAGAATCGACACGCGGCCACGCGCAATATACAGCGTTCTGAATTTATTCGCGTGCACCATGTCTCTCCTTAGCAGTGTCTCTCGCCTTCTCTTTCTCCCTCGCTCCTTGCCGGTTCTCCAACTTCCCCTCCATCGAGAGGCTGTCGTCGGCGGAGACAGGGACACCGGCTCGCGCCAGTTCGAGCCAGTTTGTTGGCGGCGATGCCCGGCGTTTACCTCCGCGTCTCCCCACTTGCCGTTCACCACTACAGAAGAGCGAACTCCTGACAGTGGCATAACCACCGCCACTATCCTTCGGAATAAAGTCGCACCAGCCGCGCACATAGCTCTGACAATGTCGCCAGTGGTTTTTGATATAACCAAGGAGTGCATAATTTTCCTTAGACTCCATTTGTCATCTTGATGAAGCGAAGAGTAAAGGAAGACTAATAGAGGATGAAAAAACAGATATTTTTCAATTTTTTTCCTCGAAAAGAAATGATGCAGCTTCACTCTCTTACCTCTTTTTATTTTTTCTACTTTTCGAAATTTTTTCATAAAGAACGTTCATATTTTTCATCATCTTCGATCTTTGTTTTCTTTTTATTCCGACAAAGAAAGAAGAAATATATATCTCTTCTAATTTTGCTTTTCACCGATCAATTTCTATCCAACATTTTTTATTTTTAATATTATCAGAATAAAGGAAACGAATAATATTAATTTCTCTTTATTTCAATGAAAAGAAATCATAAGTAACTTTTTAAAATTATCTTCACTACGCAGCTCTGATGGGCTTTGCGTTTACCTGCGTCGTAATATCGCGAAGGTCGCAGTGATTGCTTGGTAGATTGCTCGTTTATACATGTGCATATAAATAGCTTGCAAAAGGAAAAACAACCATTGGTGGACATTAGTAAATTAGATTTATCGGAAATGTTTTGCTATTTATATCTGTGGAACAGGTATTTGTCCAACGTCGTGTATACGACGCAAAGACTTGCTTGACTACGTGCTTTTCAACACGAATAGGCAATTGGCAAATCATAAATCGAAATACGACGTAGAAATTAGGAGAGATCTTACCGATTCTGATGTCATGACGATATAGAATTTCGCTATAAAACTCAAATTATCAGACATCGTAAAATGTCATCGCTAAGATTAAAACAAGAAAACAAAATCCGCGACTTGTTTAAATTTGCATATAATTATGCATATGACTCGTGCAGTTGCAATGTTTGTTTTTAGCACGTTGTTATTTTTGAAGGAAGCAAAAGCGTCGCCAGTCGAATAACACAAATTATTCGACTTGTTGTTAGATTCATTTATAGTTAAGTGGGTGCCCGAAACCCACCATACTTCCTACTATCCAGAACTGACTAGTTGCTATTTGTAGTAAGTCATTACGAGGTCGGAATTTACAATGAGATTTTGACTAATTCTCGATACTCTCTAAAGATACTCACAATCAGTCAATTCAATATAGTCAGTTCAGTATAGAAGTGATACTTTAAACGGTAAAAATAAAAATTCGCAATCTTCAACTAATAATTTTCTATTGATTACATAATTGTAAAGTCTGATAATTTTGTTATTATTTATTGCACAAAAATTATTATATATTTCTAACACAAACTATTTAATCTCTGCTCCATATTATATCTCTAATTAAAAAATGAATCTGGTGCTAATTTTATAAATTGAGATAATAATATAAGAAACAGAAGATTGAAAAAATGTATATCTGGTACAAAAGGTTTGTAAGCTGTTTGTTTTTACAAACACAACCGTTCAATAACGTAAAAAATAAGCGGATGAGATATATTAACGAAAAAAAAATAATTTAAGGATGATAAATTGATGCTAATTTTAGGAGCGCTATCATCCATAATTATTCTATTTTTTTGTTTAATATTTTGATGTTTAATTCAATCTAGATATTTTGCGACATTAATATAAATATTTCTATATAAAAATAAAAGCATGATACCACTACATTAATTTTGACATCAAGTTTCTGTACGTTTAACTAATATACAAAAGTTTAATTATATAATCCAATACAACTGGCAAATATATTATGACGAAAGATGTTCTTGCAATATTACATCTGTTCAGTAATTTATACATATTTATACTATATTAACATATTTTATGACTTCTTTTGTGTAAGCGGTTTTTTCTGAATCTTGCAATTTTTCTTATGATGACGTTATCATCATCACATTTATTACATTTTTATGACGCGGTCGATTAAAAGTTTGTAAAGCGAATCAATGTAATAATTTACTTACATTGCATCTGTCGAAGCATACGGGCTTCCAGCATTTTGCGCTGATAAGTTGGGAGGCGATAAGGATTCTAGAGGAATCTATAACAAAAAAAAGAAGAAAAAAGTTAAGAAACATATTTTATTTTATATATTTCAATTTTAATATTTTTTTATTAATAAAAGAGAATTCTTCGACAAAGCTTACATCAGAGAGGACGGTACAGTCATAACTGGGCTGATATTTGTCTTGTTCGTGAGGAGGACGTCTCAATATCTTGTCACGATCTTGCTTATGCTTGCGATCCGCTCCTTTCAATTTGAAGACTTTCACCTGACATGAGGCGGCGTGCAGACGTGGTCCTCCTGGCAATCGAGTCTCTACTTGAATTCGGAAGGGAACGCCCTTCTCGCCACCATGCTTTTTCGGTGTAAATTCAGTGCTTATGCAATTGACCTATTCACAAATTCAAGAAACATATTTGTAGGAATCGTGAATAATATTGCATTAATTATTATAAAGCCGATAAATATATCAGAAAAAATAATACTTTATAGATGTACTGAAGTTTTGCTCGTGAAATTTCGAAAATTTTATAATTATTCCATTATACAGAAAGTACAGGTTCGCAAAAGTGAGATCAATCATAACTAGGAATAAAGGAATTAAAAATGAGAAAATGAAGAGATCTTCGCGAAGATGAGCGTACTTTGATATAGACGCCGACTTCCTTCGTAGGATCCCACATGAAATCCACGCTGTTGTTGGACGGTGATGGTTGACAGACATCCACCATACCGTAACTGAGAGGAACGTCAACCTCTAACAATCTCTCCCCCGGCCTAGCACGTTGCCAGGCCAGCATCTGTTCTCGTTCTGTGTATTGCAGCCGTCGCTCGTGGAAGCAAATGCGAATCGTCGACTGGAACAGAAAGGTCGGATGTCCCTACAGAGGCGTTGTAGCACCGTTTGGGCGACTCACATCTTTCGAACGTCGAGGACACGCCATGAGCTCATGCCGATCGTGTTAATTCGTAATTGCGAATCATACCCCCCCCGGTGCGAGCCGATGCGAAAGAGTTAGAATTTTATTTGCACAATTATCAATGGAGTGAGTATTAACTGTTTATAGCTGGATGCACTGTATTAAAGTGTTTTAACGAGTTAAGCATTCAATGCTTTGTTATTATTTGTTATATATTTTATAATAAACTATCTACATCGTAGTTTATAATTAATATAAAATTATAAATTGCGTCACATATTATTTTACTATTTTTTTCCGATCAGAAAAATCTGCGCCAGCGTGAGCTCGCTTGTCTACCTCGTAAGAGAATCAAAGCGTTTTTTAAGATGCCGCTACCCAAACATTAGAAGCTTCTAAATGAGAGTCTTTTCATATGTAAGAACGTGAACAAGTACCTTCAGAATCTTTCCGCGGTATGCAGACAAATCTCCCAATTTTTTCAATTTAATTTCATACGATTGCCCCTGATTCAGATATGTCAGCGTTTCTTCATTAACCTTGGTGGCGATGCTAGTAGCGGCTGCTAAGACATATTGAAAACTGAAAAGGAAACATACGATTCCATTTTTATATTATATAAAAATTAATACATCTCTATAATGTACTATACAAACAGAATATTTTATTAAAATTTTTATCAAATAATATTTTAGTAAGAGCTTTATAATTCTTTGTATAATTTTTATAATACGATATAATATTATTTCTAATGTAATATTCTTATAATATTCGCTTTTATCAATTATTTTATTAATTAATTAATGTTTAATAGCGCACCGGCAATCCTCGTTCAATTCATTTCCCTGCTGGGAAGAAGAAACGTGGTTGGCCGCGGTCGAAGTCGGCGGGTATTCCTCGTTGGAGGAATACAAGAGTTGGTGGAGACTAGTCTGCCCATTGTTGTTGCTGTCAGCCTCAACGGTGCCGACATTTCCATTGCTGGTCGGCACTGTGTTGATCGCCCTTTGCGACACGTGGTTTAAACTGAAATAATTCATAAGATACCTAAAATACGTTAGACTATAAATGTCGCGCGATGACGGTCTTTACCCAAGAAAAGCAGGCAGAATGAATCAATTCCGTGGTTAATGTCAAGCCACTTACTACAAGTTAAAGAAAAGTGATGGTGAAACGTTCAAATCCACGGGTGTTCTCATTCTGGTTTTCGGCATTCAGTAGAATTTTTTACTCAATCCACATAAATACAAGTCCGCACGAATAGTCATCAATGCGCAAATTTGTTATTTACATATAGAGGCTCAGCGTCATGAATATTACGTCAATTTTTGCTGTGATTTCATCATTCGTTTAGTAAACTATTCGTCTAGTTCAACTCTCCGAGGTCGTGTATATCTAGATCTATTTCACGCAGAGCGCGAAAAGCAATAAGATCACGAGCCGACCTCTCACGATTTCATCTTCTTCTCATTACACATCGATATCCCACGCAATTCGTACAACGACGCGGCGATTCTCCCCGTTTTTCCGTTTATCGTATGATCAGTCTTAAATAACAAGTTTTAAATCGCGCGAAAATTTCTTACATGAGTCAATGAATGAAATAACAGTTCTCGAGAAACAAGAGAAATTTCCAAAGGGAGTGAAAGTATACTCAATAGAGAAGAAGAATTACTTCATCACTTCACTTGCTATTTCACGATTCCATAAAGAGATCTGAGATTTCGAAAAGGTCATTGGAAATTGGTACATATAAAAATCTTTTTTTTTTTCTTATTTTCATTCATGAGATCATACCACTATTAGTCTGCAGAGTTTATATTATAATGTTTCTTTTACGCGCACTGCACTCCACAAAATCCTACTCGATCCCACTCAGAGAATTCCCCCTTCCAGTCTTTACATTAAAAGTCACACGCACGGGATGAGATATCGATCCGCGATTCACGTTTATGATCGGCGCGTCGCGACTCCCGGCCTGACGGAGCGAAACGCGCGCCGTGCGATAAACGCGCACGTAAGAGAGTAAGAAGTCTGACCCGAACGCGAGCGACTTACTCTCTCGATAGCCGCGAACGGGCGTAACGATATAGACGCGGCCTTATCTGCGGCCGTGTCTTTGCGGGGGAGCCGCGCGTGCGGCAAATTCCGCTCGGAATACTTTTTACCCCTGTCACCCCTGACTGGCCCCGCGGGAGAGATAGACGTCGTCGTTTTCGTATTGCAGTCGTAATCGTAGTAACGCCAGTTACCGCACGCTTCTATCATTCGTCATAGATAAACGGACGGTGTTATATGAAAATAATCTAGTTCGCAAAATTAAAAGAGAGAAACAAGAAGTTATAGTTGTAAATATAGTCGAGCTTGGAGCTTGTTTGGAAGTTACTTTTTTAATTATTTAAGTGAGTTCTTGCATGGTAGTGTTAAAAAAATTTTATAAAAATCTTAATAATCAGTGGTGACTTACTTGGAGTTGCTATGCTGATTCTCAGGCGAAGGCGCTTCCTGCTTGAAGACTGTTAACGATGGTAAAGTGAGGAGGGCTTCACTGGGAAAAGAAAAGAATTGTCACGTTTTTTTTTAATAGTCTTCTTCTAATTTCATTTAATATTGTAGAGATATTAATGCTAGAAATAATTTCAATTTTCAAAAATAAAATATTCATTTAAATTCAAAGCATATTTTTTAAAAGTTATGACAATAACAAAATCTTATATGTATATAATTATAATATTAATTTGTAAATAATTTCAAGAAATTATCAATTTCAATTTAATTGTTCAACTTCTTTCTCAACAATCTTTGAAAATCTCTTTCTATTATAAAAAATTTTTTGATAGATATTTCTCTTTTTATCGTTCCTTCAAATTTATAATACACAATTTTTTCCCAGAAATTATTTTATCTTATTTTTAAAACAGTATTCATTACAGAATAACATGTTATTTGATATTTTTACTTGTTGGTTTTTAATAAGAACCTGTCGATAGGTAATTCGCGATGTTTTTTATCGAATACATTTGTTCATTGACTCACAATGATGGTTACCATATCATAAAGATTAGAAATTAACGTCAGCTCATCTCGCAATCGCATCGAATATAGACAAATATGCGATAAGGAAAGAATAATTTGAGAACCACTACGATAATGCTGTGAGTCAGTAAGGTCAGCGTAAACCGGAATAAACTAGTTCAGTGTGCAACGGATTTAATCGGTGTGAAATAATATCGATACCGAGTCAAGAATATTACCAAAATTTATTTATACGATTCATCGATATTACATAGCTGAAATACAAAATGACTAATCGAATACATATATTGCACACGTTGATTAGAATTTACGAATAAATTCCTCTAGCTATAGTCTTCAATATCCAATTTTTTAATCATGAGTAAGATATATATATATTTTTTCCTAACAAAAGCACAAATAATTAAAAAAATAAAATTTCATTAAATTACTCACCCAGATTTTACATACTGGTGCATACCTTTATTTATGTGACTAAATAATCACTTTATTAAAAAATTGATTTTGAACGAAACGAAAATGACAATAATCATAAGAATCACTGACACTTGTAATCTTCAAGAATGATATTGAAGCACGAGAATTTATCACAATTTTTACAAACAGTTATCAAATGAGATAGAAATGACGGATTAAAGATTATTTCCAGGTAATTTTATATTCTGTCCTTTTCACGCAATAATATAGCAATACATTATTGCTGTTGTGTACATATATAATATTTTTTATCTTTTATTTTAATAATTTTATTTTTCTTTCTTAATTTCAATTTATTTAAATGTCGTACTTTTTTTGAATTTTTTTTCTATTTCCAACAATATATTCACGCGTTTTCACTAATTCAAGTAATTGAACACGTAACTTCGAACAATGAAACGACTATACCGTTACTGACAATTCATTTCACGATTTGACTAACAATACGGCGAATCTCGCCACGATTGTAAATATGAATTGCGGCTCAAAACTCTTAGGAGGTACGTCGATATGCTGCCGAGAATAAACCAGATGTATGTACACCTAAGAACTGGTGCGTCAGCCGGTTCCTTACCGGTTCAAACCACGCAAAACGTACTCGACGCGTATCTTCATTCATGGATGAATGATACGTGTCTCCTTTTTTTTGCTCACATGTCATAACTCCGTTACGTTTACGAACACATGCCTGATCAGCTGATGCACGCGATACGATAAATGAAATCAAGTTTTTTATCTCTATTATATAAGACAGAATTTTCTTTTCGTAGTAAAAAAAAATATATTCTTTTCAGGCTGCACAAAATTGTATCAAATCAATGAAATTATTGATGAAAACTACAGCAAAAAATACTGAAAAATAATAATTAATTACTATTATTACATTATTAAATATTATTAAATTAAAAAATGAAATAATTTTATAAAATGTATGTAAACATACTTTAATTTTCTTATTTATTTATTTGAGAAATGATGCGCGTGGACTTTCAACCTTTGTAAATTTATGATACGCATATACATTATCGTGATAAGGTATGTGCGTAATGATTATGGTCGTGTGTGTTCATATATTCAGATATAATATCGATTATAATAATTATAATTTTTAATGCTTTTACAATAAATTAAAATAAAATATAATTAGTTATTTATAAGAAGGAAATACGTACAAATTTCTTATTTAAATATAAATTATTAATTAGACACACTATTTTTTTATTAAAACGTAAATCCGGAAATATAAGAGAAATTTTACAAGCTCCACGCTCCTTTTTCGTTCACGTTAGATGTTTCGCATTCACTCGCGCACGTGCGTTGAAAGTGATACACCAATATTCGTGGCCCGTGGCTGCCGACAGGTTTGATTTTCTCGTGTCGCCGGTGCGACGCAATGCCAACAACTGTGGCCAGTTTTAACCGGATTTCTAGATCAGCTCGCCGTCGTTTCGTACGAGTTCGCAGCAGAAGCCTGTGGTACCGACCATAAGTTCAATATTCATACTCTATCGACGGACAACTCTCGACAATTGTGTTATCAAGCTACTGTACATCGGTACAGATCGGTACATAGCCCATATTTTACCGTAAATTTTCATGGAACATTTTTAGATTTTTAAAGACAGTTTAAAGAAAAAATTACCCACATCTACAATTACGATTATTTTTTTCATCGGTACGTTAAACTTTTTCTTAATGAAAATTTTACTGAAATAGAAATTGCCATCCCTTTTAGCAATTTGTTGGAAATAATCGGATACATTTTTGTATAATATTTTTAGGACATTACTTACCTCATGTTAGTGTAAGAGGCGACAGCTGTTGCAAGATCAGATGCCGCGAGAGCGGATAACGAGCCATCAAAATCAGCGGCCAGGTGCTCCGCGAGTTCTTCCACTTGCGTGGACCAACCTTGACCAGAGCCATTGCTTCCGATAGATCCTGAAACAGAAAAAAATCGTTTTTACATCTGATTTTTCTAAGACGTTTATTTTTTTCTTTCGTTTCTTTTATTTCAACGTCATATTAATGCTAGATGATAAATTATAAATATATTAAAAAAAAATTTTTTTTAAATATATTACATTCTTATTGTTTACTTATTATATTTTTATTCAATTCTTAATTTATATCAATTTATATAATATCTAGCAACAAACTTTTTTATTTTTCATGAGAACAATAGTATAGCTTGCTTTTTTCATTTTGAAGAAGAAAAATATTTGCACGAAAATGTTTAACGTATAATTAAAATTTTTTATTTATAAATTTTTAAAACGTATTTTATGAAAAAAAATAAAACTACATTATGCACGAAATAAAGACGAAAGTTATTGTATGACAATTTATACTGCTAATGTTCGCTTCGGCACCTTCATTGGCGTTTTACCATTTTCTTTTCGAGCGCTTTTCGCGCAGCTATTATCTGAAATAATCAATAGCGTAAAACTCTTCTCGTATACGGCATCGTACCGCATTGGGCGCCGTTGTAACCGACGTGAAGCTGATGTTGCATCGTGGTCGGCCTATCTTTCGTCTCCTGGACGTGACGGCGCCGACTCTTGGTGGCGATAGGGAGATAACGTCGACTTTGCAGCAGCACCCTGGATCTATCGATCTCACACCACTTCATCCTATTTTGGTCGCGGCAAGGCTCGCACCCGTGCAGGAACACACCACCAAAACTACGTGCGTGCACCTTCACAAAGTTCCGCCAGTATGACGAGCGGATATCGAGATTCTCTCTTTCTCTTTTTTTTCCTTTTCTCTTTTTCTCCTTCTCTCTCTCTCTCTCTCTCTCTCTCTCCCCCTCGTTCTTTGACCAAGCTAATCTGCGTAATACATTGCGTGCGTGTATGTACGCGAGTTATCAGCTACAGATGACCACGTGGGCGAAAAGGCGTCGGACGTAAGAAGACAGAACGCCGATCAGTCTTGAGGAGTTCTTCGAAGCGACGTCACAATCGCATCGCTGAGTCTTGACCGTTAATCAACAATGACAATATTGACCGCGAATATTGCTTCGCATTCGACCATTTATCGGTATTCGCTAATTTGCCAAGTAACCGAAATTTTACGGTGATTATTAAGTCGCTTGCATCAATAGCTATACTACATTATGTTATCATGTCCGTAAAAATTAATTATATTAATAATGAAACACTTTTAAATGTTGGCACAAAAATATTGGATAAAAGAATTAGTGCGATATTAGTGGATGATAAAGTTCTACTTATGGATTTGTATGGAAAAATAATGGATTTATCTCAGAGAAGTATAAATTTTTCAAAATTTGAAGTAGGAGACATGACATACAGATATCTTTCAATAGAGAGAAGATCGATGATATTAAACAGCAAAACGGAACTCGTGGCTACGACAGTGCCCGAGAGGCCGTTTGGTCACGACCTTTTAAGAAGATATATCTACGGCTACATGATAATGACGCTCGACTTCACGCCACTGAACATTTAAGGCAAAATATATTCTTTACATTCTACGCAAATATATCTTGTATAAAAAATGAAATTTGACTGTCGAAACTTTAAAAAAATTTTAAAGCAAGATTGCAGCTTTATATTTTTATCTCATTGCCATTATGACTTTTAAAAAAATTATTAATTCTTATAATAAATTTATTCAATTTTCTTAGATATAACATATTAGAAAATTTGTTAGAAATTAAAAATTATGCTTAAATTTAATTGAAAAATACTTCTATTGTTTAAATAAATTAAAATTAAATAATCTATTATATGTACATAGATTAAATATAATATGCATATAGATAAAATGTAATATATATATATATATAGATAAAAAGTGTAATGACGTTTATATAAATAATTAAAAATAAGTAAGAAATACCAACCGTCTCTTCTAATATGTTTCTTTTCAAGTTCCGTGATATGTTGCAATGGTTCTGTGGAACGGCGTTTCAGATTATTCTGTTCACAATTCGGGGATGATCCGGAAGGAGAGAGCTGTGGCGAGCCGCCGTTCAAATGTATCTGATCACCACCAGTCGGCGAATTTTTCGGCGAGTTATTCTTATCTTGCCATAAAGAATTTTGTGGACTATGATGATATCCTATTGCGGTCTGTATAACATTAACATTTTTATAATTACTTCCAAAATATAATCATTTGAAGTAAATTTGAAACTGAAAAAATCTTTTCCAAGAAATCGAAATTTTATTTTTAAAAAATATCAAGATTGGTAGAAAAATATGTGAATAGTAAATATAAAGAAGAAAAAATTAAAAATACAAATTTTACTGGATAAAATAATATTATCGTTTTAAATATAATTTGAAATCTACAATTTCTATATAGCCTAATAAAGTATGTATAATTTATTAGAAAAAATCTGACGAAAGAAAGGGATAATTATTCCACGTACCTGTTGAGGAGCGGCTGCAATGTCACACCTGTTTGGACGAACAGGCGATAATTGCTCGTATGACGGAGATGTGTTGGAGAACCACATCGCTCCGTGTAGGGTTTCCGCACCGCCGTCCATCATGAGTTGCAGCTCCATTCAACAGTTTCTCGGTGCACACGTGATCGAATTAATTACCGTCTACAATCTACGTACCGCGATACTAATGGGTTTGCCTGCGGCGATTTCCGGACAGGACGAATATCTATACGCTAATCTTGGATCTCAGATCTACGAAAGGCTTCAATCTTCGATCGCCCTTAAAGAGACTCCGTCGGCGAACATCAAATTCCCTCTCTTCAAGGATGAGAAGACGAGGACGACACTTGTTGACTTACAAGTTACAACTTTACCATTTTACATACTATATGGATATATTATATATAATGCGAGAAAAATGAATTTCGTGACTATGTTCCTTGGTGACGATTCTGTAAGACGCGACGAGTCCACGCTGATCTCAAATCACAGATCCGACGATCTTCGTCTCTGGCCGTCGTTTCTCTAATCACATACTCATTTCATTCCACCGCGTGTGCTCTTCGTGCCTATTGCAGATCGTCCTGTGTGTCCACCCTGCGGGTACCCCTCGGTCCAGATTTTCGATGTGCCCGGAAATACACGGTGCATCACCCGACCGCTGGTGGTTCTCAGGGCCGAGTACACGTGGCAATCCGCCCTTCCTTAGAACATCACGAAGAAGCTGTTGTACAATTTTTTGATGCCGGTGGTCTCGCGCTGCCGGTGTGTTTCCAAGAGTGCGCAGCCTCGCGATTTCAGTGACAAAAAACGCGAAAAGACGACGAACGCGTCCTCGAATATCATCGCCACGCTTTGGCTGCAACGCATCTTGTTCCTAGTTGTGCCGAAGCTCTGCTGCCTTTTCGGCGGAGAACCTTCTCCTGCGAATAATAAATACTTAATTTTGATATAAGAAAGACATTGCTCGTTATTTTATGTTTGTCCCAAATAATTTACCAAAATAACAATTTTAATATATTTTGTTTATTAAAATTTTAACAGCATTTATGTAATGTATTAAAATTTATGTGATAATTTAATATATTCATATTCTTCATTAAAATAAATTTAATCAAAATTTATAATTCTAAAGCGCGTATATAAATAAAATAATAATATTCATCATACGAGACACAAAAATTTTATATAAAAATTACGAAAACGTGACATTTTTAAACAATTTTGTCATTCTTTTGTCTTTATGTCTGTCTTATATCATTTCTTAAAATAATCGTAACGTTTTAACATCGCAAATAAGTATTTAATGTATAATTCATTACACAATATAATCTACATTGGTTAGTCATTGATCGATTGATGTTTATTTTCATTGATCATCATATTCGCTATATAATGATTAATAGCGTATTTATTAAATGCTTGTAATAATAACGTTCGTACTATGTTAAGTCGTAAAAAGTCTATAGCTGTTCTTTCTCAGAACAACCGCTGCGTGACATTAATTGAAGCTATGACTGACGCGAAAGCATGAAGCGGTTCCGCGATAATCGATCTTTTTTTATATAATAACCTTTAATTGTTTCATGCTTTTACAAGCTAATTGATAATTTACGATATGTTTTATGATATTGCAATTAAATTTTCTCTTACATAATAAAGCAATTATGATCTAACACAAGATAATATTAATATTCTATGGTTTCGTAATTGCGAAATTTTTCTTAAAAACTCTTTGTTAAAATTATATATATATAATTTTTAGTATTATAATTTGCAAACCTTCTATATGTTTTAACGCTCGATGCTTTGTCCCTCGTATCTCCTCCACCTCAGGTTAGAACCACTCGAAAAAAATGTCTTCGTAACGAAGAACGGAAGAAACCGTCAATTTCGCAAGTCCAAAAACATTCCCGAGATAGACGGGTGTCCGTATGACGCACCTTAATAATCTTATCAAGATCTTGCGTCTGTGGAAGATCAACTCGAAACTCTGATGTTTCGAAACTTTTATGCCTCCTTGAATACGAACAGGTGCACTGCTGTTAACTTCCAAAATTTCATTCGAAGAAATGGCGTGAAGAACGAGAGTGATTCTTGCCTAAAAAAGAGGCGCTGTTTACTTCTCAAGTAGAAACTCAAAAGATCCCAATACTGGCGAGTATCCCCGAAATGTTTGGGTAGGCACGATCTTACATACGTTTCAATTGCTTTCTAACGACTATGGCTCACACACTGGATAGTGTCTTGGGTATCGGAGGCCTCCGCCTGATCGTTATCACTTCATTTTCATGATCCTTCGCTCCATGGTGCCGTCTAAAAAAAATAATCCGATCCAGGAGGAGATGAACGAGGCCTCTCGTGAGTAACGTCAATGGAAGTTTGAGTTTCGTTCACCACGTTCGTCAAAATCTTCTCGATGGCGAAAGGAAGTCTGGTCCTTCCGTAAAGGATCTGCAAGGCGAAGGCTCTCCCAGAGGGACCAAAGGGATTTAACCCTCTCCACGATATCCGCGACTTTCTCTCTTTCAGTATTTCAGTGTTTCTGCCGTTACTGCGCAAAGAGACACTACCAGAGTCTTTCGAAAAGTAGCAGCCAATAAATGTGGGCCATTCAGTTGTCGACAATCTCGAATGTGGTCACGATATCTCCCGTGTAATCTCTAAAGTGATTAGCACTGAGAAGCACCTAATCCTCTTGCAGTAATGAGTATTCCGTTGTTTTCAGATTGATTCACAGCTGACGATGATGATTTACTGATCTCACTGCTTCGGCTCTTAAACGGTTTTCTCTTCGTTTTTTCCAACTAAATTGTTTGATGTATTCTCCACTATAACTCCACAGATTAAATCCTTCAGCTCTTGTTAAGCTCTAGCAAGATGCAGAGTTCAGGAACTTCTTCAGGAAAAGAAGTCCGGCTGGCAAGACGGTGGTCGATAGATTGTCTGGTCCCGACACGAACTCTGGAATGTCCACGGGTGATCCAATCCAATCGTGCTTCAAGGAATTAACAGCTTGGCCAATAGGCTCCACTCTCGAGGGTCGACTCGTCAATTGGAACCACTCAGTGCTGATCAACGAGACGCGTTTCCTTTATCCTCTAGCGTTGTCTCGTGCTGATCACGTCGTCTTACGAATTTGTGATTTGTCACCTGCAGATCTTGATGCGCCGAGAACTCCCCCGTCACATTACAGATGAATTAAATTTCTGATTTATCATCTGCAGTTTTGCGCTCGCCGATGATAGTCCACCAATTTATCTGAAAGATGCTCAGACTCTAACTTATCTTCTGGTTGCAAAGACTGCGGATTCGAGAAGAGCAGCTCCAAGTAGCTTATTTGTATTAGTTATCAGTTAAGACGTCACAACAATGATCACCAAAGATGCAATTTATCTTACAGTCTTAATGTTATTGCAAAAGGAATTTGTATTATACGAATCGCTTGTCTCGTTACCGAAAACACTGAAAATTTCCACCTTACGTCACCTTATTACGTATATTGGAGTCTATTCTAAAACAGAATTGTTCGATGACGCGACAACGAGACCAGTCGCGATAGTTTGTAAATTGACGTAGTTTGCGACTGGCAGCCGACGATCACGACTGCCAGTGTCGTTCCAACAGACACGTCGGGCGACGAGCCTGTTTGCCACGCGGATTAATTAATTTTAAAACGTTATCTCTGATATCATGGCTTTTCGTGTAGCACGACCTCGAAGGCTCCTCCTTCTGCGCGCTCGGTTGGAGGAAGACGATTTCGCGTCTCGGCTCTCTTTTGTTCCACGCTCGTTTCTGTCGATCGCCCCCTCAACGTCACGATGTGCGGTGCCGATGTGTCTGTCAGCGCTGCCACGTGCCGGCTGTTCAAAGAATACCTCCCGAGGACGTTAATTTCTCGATCGGAGTCGCTGCTCGACACCGCGCTCTGTTTGCTGAAGGAATCTAGCTCTGTTTGCCGTTTGCGTTCTATCTTTCCCAATTTACCGCGAATTTTTGTTACTCATGTGTTTTTCTTCGGCAAGTTACCGCACTGACTTGATGAAGGAAGTCTGAAACAGAAGTGACAGCGGCGTTCATGATTTCACTGTTGACGAAGTGAAACGAACTTGAATAAGAAAATTGTATTAGTATTTATTTTTATTATTTTTCGCACACAATATGTATTACATATTAAATTGCAATACAATATGTCGCGTACGCAACATAAAATACAAAATACAAATTCAAAGCTTTTTCATGTAAAATATATGAGATTTTCATTGTAGAATTATCATTCGTCGTTCTCTCCAGCGACTCTCTTCATCAGCTGTTAAATAAATATGATATTGTTTTCCTCGTCTTATAATTTGCGGTTCGCGATTCTTTCATGCATCACGTCTACCTCTCTCGCTCTATCCTCTTCTCTTTTCATGAACAATCGAGCGACTCTCCTCCGGAATGGATCAGCTGTAGTTTCGTTGATCGATGTCAATCCGCAGGGTCACCATCGCGTACTCACTATTTCGCTTCAAGCTTTAGCGACCCGAGCAATTCCTAGAACGCAAACGTGTTCGCGTACTGCCGAAGAAAAAATCGCGCCTTTGCAGATCTTTTATAGAAAATGATGATTATCTCTATTAGTATGACACAGTTGTGCATGTTGTCCATAAAGTAGGAGATTCTTATCTCCGTAGTCATATACAATATTTTTCTAAAACTCACACCATGTCGCAGATAACTTTCATTCACGACGTTTTAAGATTTTATAGTATGTGTATAAAATTTTCAGTGTAAGATCTACTGCATAAGAAAATTCAATTTTATCAAATGTACAAATAAAATCCTATGTATATAAAGAGATTGGATCGTCTAACAAATATTTTTTTTAATTAGCCATCCATATATTAAAATTTTTGCTTGCATAGATGTAATGTTGCCTTGTACTTTGCATCCATATTTCTTCCAGATCAACGACCACGACGATCGTTTCAGCTCGTCCGAGTTTATCATAACGAGTCACGACCTGATTCGTAACAAACAAAGTGTGCGATGAGCGCTATTATTTTTTTATTTAATGCAAAAATTCCAGACTGCAGGAGACCTATTTATGTCAATTGTCTTGTATTGTACGTTAGACATGATAAGAACCTACAAGTTTAGTATAAAATTGTAACAGTAAAAACAGTTCCAAGCTGTTGCAATGCTGTTGGAACTTGACTTTGTTTAAATATTTTATTATCGCAATAAAAGATTATTTATTACTTTTGTAACTATTTAAATTTTTAAAACAAAATTTATTTCATGTATATAGTAATCAAATATTTGCTTTAATATATATTTGATTTAATTATAATTATAATTAATGCCAATATCGAGAAGATAAAATTATCTAACATTTATTTATGTAAATAATTAAAATATATTATTGGTATAATGTATATTTATATGCAAATTATTTTTATTTGACATATCGGTAATTTAAAAATGCGTAATATCCATTTATAAGAACGCGTAAGATGCGCTGCGTATTAGTCACTGACGTAACCATGTCAAACAAATGTCTCTTAATTAATTATTATCATCCTGTACAGACTGCGTCGTGTTCTCTCAAGTGTCATTAAACCGTATCATCGATCGAATTATACGTAATTAAATCGAATGGCAATATTTATAAAATCCGCCGAATTTTATCATCGTATCGATGAAATTACATATCTTTTATATTATAACATTTTACCAGGTGTCTCACAACTTGGTAATATCTATGCTATGAGCATTTCATTATCGATCTCTGCTTATTATCAAAACCTCTCGTTGAGAGATAATTGCAGCAAAGGTGCCTTGGAAATCCGTGCGAGAAGAAAATAAGCAGCAAATAAAATTGTATATTATTGTCACGGGGGAAACATGATTATTTGCTTCTGAATTAAACGAATTGTCACGACACGAAGCTTGAGTTAAACAACTAAGCGCATAAATCATACCGATAATTTACGATTATGCGCGCGAAATGAATTGTGTTATTGAGTAATGAACGTTGAAGCGTGATATTCACGCTTGTCTTCACCGATTATGGACATATAAACCGTTAGAAAAAGTTAAATTTTCAATAAAGAAGCAAAATGTGCATATAGTAAAGTCAAAATTGGTTGAAGAATAATTAGTAGTCTAGTTAATAAATATAATTTTCAATTGTAGTCAATTAAAAATCGAGTTTCTTTTTTTAAATAGAGAGGCTTTAAGAAATCTTATATAAAAGTTTTGGCTGTGGTCCCAAGACCCTGCTTTAAATACGCTCTGCTTTCGAATACGACAGAGACAAAAGAATATACAGAAATGATTTTTACAATCTTTGGGGTATGATCGAACGTCACGCTGTTTGTGACAGCAAACACAAGTGTTAATTCGCCGTGCACACCAAGAAGCGACAGCAGATGCGAACGCACATGCACGCGTCAAGACGTCAAGGTCACGCATATACCGAGAGTCATTATGGCCGAATGCACGTCCGTACCATGTGAAGTCTTTTGCGCCGTGTTGCTTTCGATTGAAATTATAAAACCGGTTGCAGTATGCAAGTATCTAAGTTGCTGCCGCGTGACCGATGGATCAAGGTATAATTTGCCCGTTGATAAATGTATATAAAGTATAAAATAATTTAGTGATAATAAATTTCTTATAAAAAACGTTTTGAATAATAAATTTGACTGTTTTTTCAGAATAATGTCATAAAAAAATGATGAAGAGATATCGAATCAGTAATGATATATTAGTGGGTTTAACAAATGCTTAGGGTTCTCTTTTATTGGAAAGGATTTATTTATTTATGACATCGGTTGGGTATGCGCGAAGTATTATGCAAGTGAGATAACGTATCACAAAAATATCATTACAGTGTCATATCTGCACAGATTGCGCAATTTTCACAAGAAGTCTCTAAAAAATGAACAGGAGAGACATCAATAACGAAATATATACGCTTCGCTCCGGTTTGTCTTTTTGTTTTGTCTGGCATCAATATCTTCAGTTATTTCCGCGATGACTAATTGCCCGTAGCCACTTAGAACGTTATTATCTTCCACAATAGAACCGCGTCATTTAGCTGCGACTTCTACGAGCATTGATTTCTTCCACTGCCTGTCGGCACTCTCGCTCTAGGATTCCACTCCAGACCCGGTATCGATGGTTCAAACCTGGCACCGTATGCAAAACCGCCTTGGTCCCCAAAACCCCGACCCTCTGATTGGCCGTGCCGTAGAAGATCCGCGAGACTCTCGAATGCAGCAACGCCATAGCGCACAGAGGACACGGTTCCATCAGTAGGAATGCCCAATAACCCGTGCAGAGATACGGCCCGCATTTCTTCGCGTTATCTTCGCATTCCTTCTGCTTCGAGGTCTCGGACTTGGCACTGTTGTTCCTTCGTCCCTTCCGCACGACTTGCGTCTCGAGGGACGTTGGTACCGGAAACTGCAGCGAGGACAGAGATCTCGGATAACAGAGCGGTGTTTCTTCCTCGTATCTTCTCTTGATCCTTCTAAGCCTCTTCAAGCTGCGATCTTCAGTCGTGGCTTCGTTCGAGTCTGTCCTTTCGTCGCCCGTCGTATCTTCCTCATTAATAGCGTCCATTTGTCTCTTCGCTTCTTTGCATTCCTCATCGCTCAATTCCCACGCACCACCACCGTGAAGTCTGGCAATGAGATCCACCGCCAGCATGGCGGCATGCCACATGGGATGCCTATCTATTCTCGCGGCAGCCACCGCCAGGATTCTTCCGTCCTCAGGATCGACGATCGCCGCGGCACCGGTGCAGCGCTCGTCGCCGACCGCCTCCAACCTGGCGGCCTCTGTTACCAACGACATGATTCGCTCCATCACATTCAAACAATCCTCGTCGAAAATCGAGCCATCGATGAGGCTCTCAATCGTCTGGTCAGGATGAAAACTTACCGGCCAGATCTTCGAAGCTTCGTTAGCCTGTAACTTTGTTCTTGGCGCTTTGACTGGCACCTTCGTCACCTGGAATGTCTCCTCCAGCAAGGAGAGATCGAATCCTCTTTCCTTCAACTGAGTCTTAAGTTGATTTTCACTGACAGAAATGTCGTAGCCTTTCTCATCTGACAATTCATCCGAGCGAAGCGGAGCCAGAAGTAATTTCCCATTGGAGCAGCGCTTCAAATGAGCGAATCCCGGCAACACGGCAGATATGCTTTTGATCGCGGTGGAGGTGTCCTTCCGTTGCTTCAAGACGCCCACATAGACCTCTTGCAGCGGAGGGACTTCCGTGAAATCCGAGCCTAGAATCGGTCTCATCGTCCAACTTCTAGTTGCAGTCTCCGTCTTGCGTGCCTTGACACTTTTCGGCGACGTCATCTTCCACCCTGAAAAGACGCTGCCTTCACTTATCGTGAAGAAGATTCCTCGATGATGATATTTGCGACACACCGCTCTGTCAAACATCACACTGGGAAAAGTTTATCGCTATTTCTTTAGAAAAATCTTTTTTTTTCGCCATTATTTCTTTACACGACATTAAAGTTCCATTATTCAGCTTTGAAGATATATTTTGTAATTTAAGTATAGTGTCAAGCATAGGAAAGAATGAGAAATATAAATGAATGAAGGTTCTCTTTGGCATTTATATGTATATTTGCCATTACATTTGCTATATGACAACCAAAAATCTCCGATATAGACCTTAGACCTTTAATTTAAAAAGGCAAATTATATTGTGAAACGTGACGAAAACAAGGTCAATGATCGACATCGAAATACCTTGAAATATCAAATTAAGAGAGTTGCCTTAAGACACTTTCGTGCGTCATGATCGTAAAATTCGATGGAGATTTCAGCGAAAGTAAGGAGGAACGGAGATGATCCTTCCGCTGGCGCCGGATGGACCTTAATCGTAATCGGAGCTACCCGAGGGACATCTTATGAAGGAACAGAAGCGATTTTAAATTGCTGTCAACTTGGGCCACGGTCGGATCGATTGTCAGAGTTAGGCGCAATTGTATAATATCGCTGTGTCTGCACGGAGAACAAGACGTTGCGTTAAAAAGTCCGAAGTTCGAACAAAAGTTTCCTTTATTTCGACTGTGCGTAAGCATACATTGAACGTGGTCGTTAACGTTTAATCGCAAAGAAGATAGCACTGCCGTTTATTACATCGAAACGTATCTCCGTCAACGAAAATCTTGATGTGAACACTTTATTTAAAGTTGCAGCAAATATATCCTTCAAACGTATGAGATACGATTGTGAGAGGCGTAAATACTTCTGAATAAATATCAAGAATACACACTCGTGAAGAGAGACTCGAGATTAGCCGAAGAAATAATATAAATTAATAAACTAGCCATGGCCGTCTATTAATTTATATATTATTTTTCCACTTTGCCGTGTAAATAAATTCCTACGTAAAGGTCTTTCGATTGTGTAATTCATTATATTTCCCGTGTACAGTTTACAGAATTGCAATAAAGTTGATATGCGTCACGTCACACGATTAATAAATAATACCGCGAGAATCATAAATTCTTACGCAAAATCTCAATTTATCGAGAAAATCGCGCACGAGATGCACAAACAGTTACTACTCCGTCGGAGACCTATTTTGTACGTACAGTATATCAGCCATCTGATAGCTGATATCGCGATACCGTAATAATACGCATCTTCCGTATCCCAGCTGAGAAATTGTAAAAACTTTCCAGTGTTCGAAATTCGGGAAATAATAGTTAATTAGTTACAAGAAACTATTGCAAACTTTTTTATCGTCAAAATTAAATCTTTATTACTGATCAATGAATCGAATTATTATGGGGATGGGGCTATCATTCGTAATGCAAAAGAAAATATAGTGGTGACAGAAATAATAAGTACGCAGCAGAAATTATATATATATATATATAAATTTAGGTAATAAATTTAGGTTCAATATTGCGCTATTGTGTATCATTACTGAAAAATATTGTTTTCTGTACTTGCATTATCCAATTATACAATTAAAAAAAACAGTCTTTTTCAGAAATGGTCTTTTTTTTCTGTTGCATATTTATTACTTCTGCAATCATTGTAACGATAATGCGCTGTCATATTTTTTAAGAGATATGACATCTTTTGTTTCTTATACACATAATACCCGAATCCGATTTATCTCTCTTCTAGCTTTAATAAACTTTATAATCTCCACGATGGTCCCCTATGTCACATGCAATAAAAAATAGTCTTTATCTCGGCTCATAATCTAATCTATTTTGTTTACAGGAATTTTTCGATTACGGCGTGTTTTTTTTCTGCGGCGATCGTCGCAACATACGTTGATTTAATTTATCACGACGTCGTTATACGAGCAAAAAATAAGACACCAAAAGAGAATTGATTAAAACTCACGAGAGAAGCGGAAAGGATTGTTGTTTGTCCACAACAAGCAAAAACACGTAAATCAGTCACCTGTTGAAAAGAAAAGCTGCGGATTATTTCCGATGAACTTTCCGTCCGCCTACACATTACGTATCAAATTGACCAACGTCGCGTCGATTCGAAGAATTTTTGCATACGCAGCACATTCGAATTGCGGCACGAATCGCACCGCTCGTTTAAAATGGCGTCCAAGATTGCACATTCACACGAAGCGTGATCCTTATATAACAGAAAACGAAAACAACAAGCAAGCAGAGTCGAGCTTGACATCCACTCGACGTCTCCGCCGCGACGCCGCTTTACGCGCGTGAGAAAAATTTCCGCAGGAAATCCAGCTTTTCCTTCCATTCTCTATTGATTTCCATTCGTCAGACAAGGTCGCTTGCAACGTTCGAACGCGAGCGGGAAATCTCGCGCGCGGTGATTTCGAGCGATCGAGTTCGAGCGGCAAACATGTCCTCCGCGGCCTTGGATTGCGACATGTCGATCGTTAAGCTTGGCCGACGCTAGCTGTCAACGACGAGGCGCCCAGAACGGTGGCTGTATCAACGCATCCACGATGCGCCGTCACGACGCCACGTGTTCGCCATGCGCACGCACGCACGCACGCACGTTAGCTCGAGGAATTCTTACCTGCTGCTCCGTGGCGCGGTGCTGCTCCACGGCTACGGCCGCACGAAACACGCCCTGATTTTCCCTCGATTTTTCCGCTGGTCCACGGCACACGGACGCTTCACCGTAAATCGTATTCCTCGCGGGCAGCGGGTTTACGCTACCAACAACGGGCCGGGACGTGCGGAAACACACGTGAGAATTGCGCGCCGGAGGTACTCGGTCTGCGTCGTCGCGACGGCTCGCGTCTCTTTGTGGTATGTAGCATGGGCTGTTTATCAGCGAGGTCCACGATGGCGGCGCCTTCTGCCGGCGAGATGAAAGACTTTACTAAAGGCAGGGATATCCGCAGCCTCGGTCATCGCTCGTCAGGTCCGTGAAATTTTCGCTTTTCCCGTGGCGAACGCCGGACTCCGACGGCGAGTCGGTCACGGCCGCCGAAATGAGATTCTGAAGAAGAGACCTCGTTTAAATATCCGACGTGTAATGCGCTATCGCGGAATTTAACACCGACGTTCAGCCACGTGGTTTCCAAAGGACAAGGCTGCAATTTGCAATTGTTCCCTTTTTTTTTTATTGCGCCATTGATACATGAAGAAGTTTTAATAGAGAAAGAAATGCGAAACTGATAATTAATTTTTTTCTTTTTATATCTATTATACAAGAAGCGTTTATATGCGACATTTATATTATAAAACATTTTATCCAATTACTAAAAATAACAAATAATTAGGATTAATAATGGAGATGGTAACATGGAAGAAAAATATAATATATTTGGCCAAGTGAAAATACGTTTTTTAATTAAAGATATACAGTATGTAAAACAACGTTAATTTATATCTAGTATTTCTAATTTGCTTAATGTATCTCGTGGCTCAGAACTTTGAATTTATCCGAAATACGGAATAAACAAATTTAAATAAATTTAAATATATATTTTACATTTATTAATTCATTTATTAATTTAGAATTTCTAAACGCATGCAGCAATTTTTTCCAATTAATTTTGAATATATTAAAATAGGTCAAACCCACTTATCTGTGATACTGCTAATAAAGTTTACTTCACTTAGCATTTTAAATTAATGCGCGTTCCTACATTATCAGATAAAAGCATCGCGAGCGTCATCGTATATATCGCGTCAATGTATCCATAAATACGAAGGTAGCTTACCTTGGACATACTTATAATAGAAAAACTTAAAGAGAGGAAAACAAAGTTGTACTAACTCCTATTATCCTCTATAATAATATTTCATATATTTCCGATGACAAAAGTAAAACATTTTTTACATTAATAAAAGATTAAATATTTAATACACATAAATATATTAGTATTTAATACATATATGGCTATAAATGTTCGATTTTCTATTATTATTATATTATAATGTAATTTCATTATGTTTAATTATTTTCTTAATAATTTATTTTTATTTTATGAAAAATTCGCATAAGTTTCAAAGTACTCCAAATATGTCACTGCGGCATCGTATAGGTATTCCAAATGTTCCTAAATATGAAATAAAATTTCTGACTTAAATATATCTTTTGAAGATTTCCATAATTTTTTTTTTGTTTTATGATAGCAATGACTGAGATTTCATATCAACAAAATTTTCAATATTGTCTCTTTCAGTTACTGGAAAATTGATACATTACCAGGGAACGAACGAAATCTGATCTCGATCGTCTAACAGCTCGTACTGCCAAACAAACGTCACATTCTCTTTCGACGGCCATTCGTTCCAGCAGAAAACTTAGCGCCAAATAGAGACCGCATCCAGTTACTCCGTCACTGAAAGATTGTTATATTATTTTTCTAAACATTTCACAAAACATTCCTTAGAAAATATAACTCTAAAGTAAAAAAATTCTGCTATCATTATTAAAGATTATTTGTTTAAAAATATAAGATATAAAATATGAGAGAAAAACATTTTTCATTGTTAAAGTAAAACGCAAGAGTTTGAATTATAACAGATCTTCTTTGAGTTTAGAATAATAATATTTAAATTTTTACTGGCAAAGCGTGACGGTGGGCCCATCGCCTCTCGCGATTCTCTCCGCAGCTTGCCAAAAGGTCACCATCGTCATAACCGGCGGCGGTGGTTGATCCCTTCCAGGTTTCCACTCCGTCAAACACAAGATGGTAACAAACTGTTCTCTCGAAGGTTTCTGCGACAAAGTGTCATCACGCTGAGTAGGTAATGGCAAATAAAAACTTGCTGGATTATCGCATCGAATTGATTTACCTCGGAATTGTCAATAAGCAATAATTTTTGTGACGTATAATATTCCAACTCCACAATTTCTTTCACTATTATATTCAAGTACGGGGTTGGTTTAAATTCGCCGCTTGCAGGAGCGATGGCACAGCAAGTCTAAAATTTCAAAGATATATAATTGTATTTATGAGCACAATAGAATTTGCAAATTAATTACTAAATTATTAATTTTGATATAATATGTTTAATAAATTCTATAAATTATCTCAGTTGGTTTTATTCAAGTAATCATTATGAATTAAAAAATACAAATAAAATATGTTATAACTAAATAAATTTATATTTTCCAAATGCATTCTCTCTCTCTTTTTCTCATAAATATGTTTTGAATTAATATGTAGAAAAATTAATACATAAGAGTTGCACGTACTGGATCCTGAGAATCAGGTGACTGTAGCATAAGAATAAGTTCAACTTTAAACTCGGCAATCATCCGCCAGAAATCATTAATCGTCGATGGCATGGGAAGCTGAGTGGCTAAATACTGATTCTGAAGTTTTACTCCATCTACGTAAACGGCAGATAAATAATCGCTATCTTCGTCCGATGTTGGATATCTCTTCAAATATATTCTGCTGACCTTATCTGTAAAATAAATCCTACATCTATAAATTTTGAATATATTTGACATTTCTATTATCTCAATAATTTATTGTTAATTACAAAAAAAATCTTCGTTTCAGTTTTTAAGCTCACCATATAATTAATCAAAAATTGGAATTTTCAAAGCTTATTAAAGAAAATTCCATATAATCAAAATACATGAACAAACCTGAAATTAATTCTGGAAACCTGTTTTTAGCTTTATTACGCTCCGACAACGCCGGTGGAGACGTAACTTGTCGCAGAGCTTCGTCCTGCCATGCAGTGTTCTGTAATCTGATTTTTATAAAATAATAAACTTTTAGAATATCATTTTAATCGGATAAATATAAATCAAACCAAGAGTTTTTAAGATATACCTTTGCTGTTGAATAGGCAGTTGTTTCTTTAACTCTTTGATTCGTGTTAGTAACATCTCGTCACACGGCAACGTGGTTGGAACAGAATGCAAGCATTCCACTAGTGCCAAATGTGCTAGCAAATATTGCTGTTTATTATCCACCATATTAGCCCTTTCACTTCTGATAGATGCTGTTTCGGCAAAACAGTCGACCAACTAAACAATTTCATTCGCGATCAGATAATTATTTTCCAAGCAGTTTACGTACTAAGATACTAAATACTGAATATGATTAATTAATGCAAATGACATTACGGAATCGATTAATTAAATATCATTATTACCCCTTCTGCCGCTGCTCGATGGAGACAAATGTCACACAAAACAATGGTCCCGGTTCTTCCAACGCCAGCACTACAGTGGACTACCACGGGTCCGTCTCCAGGTGGTGTCGCCAATAATTTCTTCAGGTATGTGACTACGGAGTGCGTGTATAATGGCACGCCATGATCTGGCCAAGCCGTATAATGCAGATGTTCTACCTGTTATAGATATAAATTATTTAAGAAGTTACTGCGGTCAATAAAAAATATTGGTACCTTTCGAGTTTCCTTTCCACAAGTGATGTTGAAAGTTCTGAAGCAATAATCAGCGAAGACGTTATGCTTCGCGTTTAGCACGATAATATCGCCATATTTCTTCTTCTTGCCAATATCCGGCCAATATTGCTCGCATTTTGTCTGTAAATATAAATATAAAATATTTGTTCAAAAGAGTAACGATTTAAAAAACGAAACGCTTACTTTCCCATTTTCGACCACATTTGCCAACATGCAAATAATATGAACATTTTCCTGCCAAATCATGCGCCAGAAATCGATAACCGTGTTGGGTTTGGGTCCTTGTGTTGCTATATAGCGCTTTTTCTTCTTATAGCCCTTTTGAACAATTAATCACATTTAAAAATTGTCATAAGATGATATCGTGTATAAATACGCGGAAATATAATTTAACAAGTTACATCTTAAAACTTATGATTAATCGGGACTTACCGTGATGTAATTAGCGTTGATGTAATCGGAATGAGCGTCATCCGGAAGTTTCTTTAATATCACACGTGTGTCGTCATCTGTACGAATCAGCATGATTTTAACTCGTTTTTGCGCAAATAATCAATCCACGGTCGACGTTTTACTTACATGCAATAAGATTTCCGTATCGATTTTTAGATTTGTTCTGTGGCAATTTTCCGTACTCCCACGGTTGAGTTTGCCCTCTTGGGAACGTCTCGAAAAAAAAATCGCAAAATAATCTTATTGTATTGTTAAATAATTATAAGTTTAGGCATACAGTTGCAACTATTATAATTATATAAGATAAGGAAAATAATGTCGTTTTCCGTAAATTATATATTATAAAGGTACGATTTGTATACGATTAAGATTCTGCATTATTTAATTCGATGTGAAAATTGATCAAATTCGCAGTGAAATCTAAAAAAGCATTTCTGTAATTCTCTCACAAATGCTAAAATTAAGATTATGAACTCACCTCATATTGCTTATCGAGCAATCCTGACTCTATCGCTTGCCTGACATAATCCTCGAAATCTTTCACCTTTACCAGCGATATCATTTCTTCGTCCTCCTCGTCGTTGTTCGCATTCGCCAATTCCGGAGTAGTTGCTCGCGATAGGGATTCTCTGTCAGAGGGAGTTGATAGATCTCGCTTTGAATTCGATATTACGGACTTCGTTTCTTGTTCGTAGTTCTCAACGTTCTGCGATAAAACCATCTCGTCTTGCATTAGCTGTTCAGTCAATTTCTGCTTTTTCCTATAAAATAAAAATTACATATTAGATTGCAATAGACATAAAATTAATCTGTAATCCATTGAAATTTGATTTGTGGAATCAGCGGATAGTTTTGTATAAAGTGTTAATACAACAGAGTTTGTATTAATAAAGTAGAACTAACAATGTTGTTCTTTTAAAAAGATAAAAAAATACTACCTTCGATATAAGTAAAAAACTACGCCTATCACCACGAGGACTAATATAGTAGGTACAATCCACGCTTCGTGATGACTTGGTGGAACCTCACCGACGCGGGCTGATTTTGTAAGCATGATCGTCTTGGTAGACGGATTCAGGTCAGTTACGATAATCACTATTTCATAAAACTCTTCAGGTTTTAGTGGACAATTTCTCGCATTACCGTAAATTTTATCGTCGCCGATTATGAATCGTCCGCCTGCGAGATCATTAGTCTGCCAATTGAAAACAAGGATATTCGATTGTAAAGGTATTCATGAAGATTGTTATTAATATTATTGTAATGATTTAAGTAACCACCAATCTAACTTTAATTATATGTGAAATCATTTCATAGTTAGCAGTATTTTCGCAATTAGACATATATTCATATTTAGTACTTCATCATTAATATAAATTATTTTATCGTAAAATATTCATGCACAGAATTTACATATATTTCCAATATTGCATATATGTATATACCAAAACTTCAGCAGCTTGCCAAGCGATTTCGTACATCATCACGCCTGCTTGCTCTCGTAGATTTTCAGGCACTTCCGAATATTGTTCGCAGAGATTCGGACCCTTTACAATGATGTGCATTGTGCTGTTTTGAGTGTCGTTTAAAACAGACGGTATATTTAATAAAATCGTGGAATCGGATTTGTCTACCATGAGGTCTAGATCGCCGTCAAAAGCTGCGGTTGAAGGAGTATGGATTTCCACAAATTTTGGATCGCTAGATATATTCGCAACTGTCACAGCTTCAATATAAATAATGTATTGCGTTGATGGGAATAAATTCAACCGTTGGGTATAGTTACGCCTGTATTCCGTCACCGAGTATTCGTGTATTATTTCATTACTAGGCGATCGGGAAATGCGCTTTCTCAAGTTTGAAAAGATTACATGTATTCGAATACGAAAAGATCTGAGATGACCACTCGTCTTCCAGGGGTGTAACCATTTTAAATAAACCACGCTACTATCGCTGATTGTAAAAGTATAATTCCCAGGTGCGTCCGGTACTAAAATGTAATCTGGTTATAATCTTTGTCAAATTGGAACAATAATTAAATTAATTCTATATTCTGAAAAAATTCTAAAAGTCACTTTCTAAATAACAGTTTGCCACATATAAATACATTAAACAATTATAATAAAAATAGAAGTTATTTCTCGTTAGTATTGTTTAATGCTTAAAACAAAGTAATAGTAATCATTGCGAAAAAAAGAGAATGGAAAAAATTAAATATATCAATGTATGACATTAATTATGATTAGTTTCGATCTCAAAAAGTTTATAATGCACCAAGCGTTTAAAACTTTTTTAAATTAACATGTATTAAATTAGAAACTTTACTTGTACTACGAAGCATCTTGCCAGTCACGAAAACTGGTAGGCTTGGTTCCGTAACGTTCACATTGTACGCAACAACCTATAATATACATGTTGTGTTATGCAATTATTATTTTTGTATTATTCACTTATTATATCTTCTTAATTTTTTTTGTCTATTACATATATAAATTAATCACGTTTATTAGAAGAACTAAAAATATCATAGAACTTAACATCATTTTACCTTAATTATTGAAGAAGTTTTTTCAACCACTTTGCATATATAATTATCCCACAAGTCACAAAATTCATTAAATTGAACTTCAAAAAACACTGAGCAATGTTTGCCATATGTGTTACATAACTGGATACCATAGAGACGCAATTTTCCATTAAGAGGTGGTAATGGACTTTGCCATCTTAGGTGTATCATATTAGGCATTTGACGAGTGTCAATTTCAACAACCTCTAAATTGGTTACTTCTGGCGGAGCTGTTATTTTGATTTGTCATAGTAGAAAAAATTATCGAATCTCCAAAATGATTAAAATGATTATTATTAATAATGCCATGTTTTACCTGTCGGAGGAGTTTCAAACTCAAATCTTTGATAAGCGGAGGTATTCTCTTTAGCCTTGTAATTTCTTATTACATAAATTGTTGCCTCGTATCGTTCAAAACCGTTTAATTTTGGATTTAATTTTGGATTATTCAAGTCAATTGAATCTAAACTAGTCTGTTTAGTCACATTAAAGTATTTAACAGCATCGCTAATACCTTGTATTTTTATTCTCGCATACAATGATCCTGTAATCGTCGTGCAATCTTCTGGCGGACTCCATAACAATTTCCAGTTTTCTAGTCTCAACTGACTAAATACTTCTGAGGGTATCTCTATAAAATCATTGATTGTTTTTTTTTTCTGTGATAAACTGTTATATACACAGGTATATAAGTTAGATATCAATATATTCCCAAAAGCACGTTATTAGACAAAATAAACACAAATTACATAAATTAACTGGCGCTATTTCTATAACATTGAGAATAATTTTAATATAAATAATGTAATATACCAGATTCTTTAGTATTGAAGGTAGTTTCTGCGGCCATGCTGAAATGACGTGAGTTATAAGCTATAACCTGCGCCCTATAAGAAGTAAATGGATGTAAATCTGAAATTGTGATCATTGGTTCTGATGTAGATTTTTTAATAACGTGATCTGGCGTAGGTAATCGTAAGTTTGTACAACCATAGTACTCTTTAACCTGGAATTAATACAAAGCATCTGTGTATTAAATCAAAAAACGTCAAGAAGAAAAATCAAATGTCGTAATTAAAAGTGTTGAAACTAGATGTATTCATGAAATCTTAATAATGTCGTGCAATTTGATACTTTCAATAGCACAGTATTTTATTAATCAAAACATAAACTAAGATAAAGAAAGGTAAACTAATTTAAAGTCTAAAATTGAATAATTCAAATAAATTTTAATAGATAAACAGTTTTTTATGTACATATAACATCATTACCTTCAAAATTACTTCATATCGCACTATTTCTCCGTTCGGTTTACTTGGCGATCTCCATATTAAAGTGAGATTAATATTGGCTGATAACATATCTTTAAGATCTAATACTTTAGATGGGACTGTAAAAATTTATTACAAAATATTTGTAAAAGATATTTATAATCCAAGTATATGAGTAACGATAAATCTATATGCTAATAAACTTTTTCTATATACAATAGTTTTAAGATGTAATTATATTTTTAGTACAATTTTAAGATCTAATCTAACTTACCGCCTTCAAGCGTACGAATTTCTTGAGAAAATAACTTTTGATTTTTATGCAATATGGTTACATCAAAGGAAGTATATGACGGCAAATCTTGCAATTCATATGGGAAAGAAGACATGCGTACTTTAGAAATTTCTTCGCCCGTATCTATATTGTGTATTATCAGATCATACCAATCTACAGGACATGGATACTACATACACGTAAGAAAAATTAGAAATAAATTTTATTCATTTATGAAATACTATATAATAAAATATTTATATGTAATTATATGCAAAAATTATAAGAAATGTAATCAAACATTTATATAATAAATATAAATAAATATTAAAAAATAAATATTAAGATATTTACATACCTCTGAATTAATTCGTCCATCAATTATCAAACTGTTTTCTTCAGGCGTTACGTTGAAGTTTTCAGCTGCTAATTATGCAAAGAATAATAGAAAATATATCAATCTTTGAACTGGATGAAAAAACTAAAATCGTATTTTTTAAGTTCAAAATAATAAA
The DNA here is from genome assembly GCA_011638315.1 of Tetramorium parvispinum. Classification (NCBI taxonomy): domain Eukaryota; kingdom Metazoa; phylum Arthropoda; class Insecta; order Hymenoptera; family Formicidae; genus Tetramorium; species Tetramorium parvispinum. The sequence continues at coordinate 178 of VBVR01000696.1, read as the reverse complement.
AATATTTCCATACTTCTATATACGCGGCAAGATATTTTCAGTGTTTATCAATTCTCTTATACTATACAAGTATATAAAGGTAAAATTGTTTCTAACTGATAAAAGATATGAAATAGCAATAATGATAATTATAATAATTCTTATGTTGTATCATATAATAATTAAATTCTTACAAATA